>JANIWT010000016.1:0-263610 GCA_030705125.1 Zygoascus bituminiphila | reverse complement strand
CGGGGCAAGTGAGTTAGTATGGGGTAATCAGATGCTGCCAAAGGTAATAGGCTCTTGACACCATACATAAGCCTTGGCAGAGGGGATCACATATATTTTAGCGAGTATTTGGCCAAAATACTCGAGAGATCAACCAATCTAGTAATGCTGGACGAAATTGGTGATCGATAACCACGTGGGATTTTTGTGCTTTTTGTTAAGATTTGCAGCTGCACACTGTGGACCTTGCAAAAATATCTTGGACCTGCATGGCGATATGAGGGAAGTATCGTATGCAGGTATGGAACCCAGTGCTTTTACAGCATGTCGATATGAGGGAAGTATCGCATGTTGATTAATAGGAATTTCGGAGTCGCAATCCATGATAATATCAGGGTTAATATTGCATGCAGGTGCGAAACGAATTCTTATGGATTTACAGCTTGATGATAGGATCATGACCTATTTTCAAGTTGCTATAAGCATGATGATAGGAGGAAAATATCACTTGCATCAGAGATGACCCTGAGTTGCGATACATGACGATATGTGGGATATCGTATGTAGGTGCGAAAGGGATTCTCTTGGTTTTGAGATGACTATAGGAGGGAACTATTGTTTGTCGATGAACCAACATTTCATCTCGCACTATCATATGTAAGTGCGAATGGGATCTTTTTTGATTGTCAACCTGAAAATAGAAGGAAAGCTAATTTCAGGTTGATATCAAAGGCTAACTTAGCAGGAGATAGCTACTAGGCACGACTGTATTTGAGGGATACTTGACATCTAGTTTAGATAGAAAGTGCTCCCGGAGAACTGCTGGCAACTTGCAGATGAAAGTTGCTTTTGCTATATCAAGTATTTTTTTTACCTATTTTTGAGAACTAATTTATCAGATTTCTCCGGGAGCCGCCAGGCAAGGCGGCATCGTCCAGATGGACGTTTGTCGCCTTGCAGGGCCTTCAGATTGAGTTACCCGGCTTTCGTTCTTATGTAATACTTGGCGGAGAACCTGACAGTCTGATGTCTAGGAGAGTAGTAATGATCTGATCACTATTGTATCTTTTACAGTACTGAACTCGATTGATAATCTTTACTTGGTTCCTTTATCTTTGTTTTTTTCGGTGTAGTTATACGAGCGTTTGTGGTGTATTACTTGAGACCATGCTCGTATGGATAAAATTCACATCTCGAGCAAAGGCTGGACGTAATAATCTTTCTAGCACTCAATCTGATATATAGAAGATATGTGGAATGCCCCATTTTATCAGAAAATTTTTATGTACATTGAAATAGTTGCGTTGTGTTCAAATGTTGGTATTGCAGCTTTGCTCTTTGATCAGGGCATTCGCATTGATGAGGCTCTGCAATCGATAAAATCTCGAGCATGCGAAACAGAGCCAGAGCATATATAGTATACTACCGACGTACTACCAACATACTAGCAACATACAATGGAAAACAAACTAATACAATAGGAAAAATATTCGAAACCAATCTCCTTACACCCCACACTCCAAATATCAATATCAGAATACCTCATAAGATTTTTTATATATTACTCATAGCTGTACAGCCTTTTTAAGCCTTGATGGCATACTTTCGTTGAGGGAAAGCAATCTGCTGCTTTCGGGCCTTGACGGTAATCTGAGAGGCCTCATGCTTGGTGAGTCGTCGTCGAATGGCTCGGGTCTGCTTGGCTCGCAGGTCCTTAGGAGCAAACTTCTTGTTCTTGTAGAATTCTCGGAGCTGGTCTCGCTGGGTCAGGTTGATGATAGTCAAGACTCTAGCAATGGACTTTCGAACGTCACCGATTCGGCCGTCTCGCAAGGTGTTGGAAACCTGCTGAACACGGAGCTTGGCGAGTTCCTTCTTGAGGTCGACGAGCTGCTCTTCGAGCTGAGCCTTGGTCTTCTTTCGGAGTTCGACAGTCTTAACCTTGGTCTATTGGTTAGCATATGTTGTTCCAGTGATGATTGATAAAGTCTTGACATTGACTGTTCAACAGAAAACACAAAGGATGAAGTCTAAGGAAAGGACATCTTCAATACTAGATCATATCAAATAATATCAAACATGCTCCAATCAACCTCTACTACCTCCTTGGCGATTCCTGCATCTTAACTGTTGTCGTGTTTGTTGAGTTCACCTACCATTTTATGTGTTGATAATGATGTATGAGTTTGAAAGTTTTGGAGCAAAACGTTTTGAGTGGGTGATTCTCAAGCTCGGAATGCGTGTATTTCTGGGAACGGGAGACACCATGTGCAGACAAGTTAGGGCATAGCCCTAGAACAAGCCATGGGTAGCCGCACGTTCCAACTACGAGATCGCAAACAATTGCTATAATATCTGAATATTATTAGAGAATTAAAGAGGAAAATCAGCAGAAATGGATATGCCAGATATTTTGAGTGTTGTGATGAAGATTGCAACGTAAATATGGCAGATATCAAAGTATATGAAAACGGTTTTGACTAGATTTGACATACTTGGAGGATTTCAGACGCACCAACCTACAGTGCGACGACGTCTGCTGGAAGCGCTTCGAGATTCTAAGCTACAAGTGCTTGCTAGAAAGGAATAAAGATTATGATTGGAGAAATAAAGCTTTCCTCAAAATAATGTATCACATATTAATTTCAAGTACTTGCAAACGAGTGGGATATAAAATCCAAGCTATATACGAATACTGGTTCGCAAAATCTCTCTATCATCTAGTTATTGATCAGATCTGATATTAGACCAATCGACATAATGCATTACCTAGTCCAATAATACAACCACCATGCTAGAAGTATTTGGGCGGCCCATGCGAGAAAAATACAAGAAGTTCGTATTGCAGAATGACGTAGACAATTATTACTTATATTATATTGGCAATTGGCTCTTAATATTTCCTGTAATGATTGGCTCTACACTCTTCACTGTTGTTAGGGTCTAGTAGGGTTGATCATCTACTGAACATCAGATGCTTCTACCAAACACACAGCTCATGATACAGCATTAGTACTATATCAATTAATATAATACGCATAGACTATACAACCAACTATCTCCAGTAGCTCTATTTCCCATAATCCCACTACCTCTACGTATCTATTTTATCCTCAGACTCCGTCCCTACAATATCACCGCATCACGTGACAACGATTACCCATCATCCAATCAAACCCACCATATTTCTCAAAATGTCAAAAATATACTGAACCTTCCAATCCAACGCATACTCAACAACACCAATGTTGTCTCGAACGCTTCGACCACAAACCGCATCAAAAGCCGGCCTTTTCGTGGCTCGGGGGTTCCGATCTGCTGCATCACGACATATGCCTGTACAGGATGCCCCTGAAGGTCTTATAAACCCTCGATCTCTTCCTCGTCAAACACAACCTGCTGAGATCCATGCTGCCATCGAGAATCCTGCAGACAAGTTCATTGGTCATGTTGAAGAGCTCCACAAGTATGGAAAGTACCTGATGTCTGCACTTCCCAAGTTCATTCAGCAGTTCTCGGTATGGAAGGACGAATTGACCATCTACATTGCACCTAGCGCTGTGGAACCAGTTACCGAGTTCCTCAAGTTACATACGGCATCGCAGTTCAAGTCGGTAATGGATCTTACAGCCGTAGACTATCCATCTCGAGAAAACAGATTTGAGGTGGTGTACAATTATCTTTCGGTGCGATACAATTCGCGAATCCGAGTCAAGACTTATGCCAGTGAAACGACCCCTGTTCCCAGCATTTCCGGAATCTTTGACGGTGCCAACTGGTACGAGAGAGAGACATACGATATGTACGGAGTGTTTTTTGTTGGTCATCCTGACTTGCGACGAATTCTCACCGATTACGGTTTTGAAGGCCATCCTCTGCGAAAAGACTTCCCGTTGACGGGATATACCGAGGTACGATATGACGAGGAGAAGAAGCGAGTAGTTTACGAGCCTTTGGAACTTACACAGGCATTCCGAAACTTCTCGGCTGGTTCTACTGCATGGGAGCCTGTGGGCCCTGGTCGAGACGACCGACCTGACAGTTTTAAATTGCCTACTCCCAAGCCTGAAGAGAAGGAGGAGGAGAAGAAAAAGTAGGGTAGGAGAGAAGAAATGTAAGGTAAAAGAATAGAAAAGTTGATGACGGTTTTCTTATATAGCTTTGATGGGGGTTCTAATAGGCTTAAATTACAGTCAAGTTTGTGTCATAGAAGCAACGCAATATATCATAATAGAATCTTCTAACAGGACTGTGACTTTTATAATGTATTGATAGAAGAGATTGATAAGAATCTACTGAGTAAAAAAATATGATTGGTGAGAGCTAATTAAGTAAGAAAATCTACAAGATGAGAAACAACCTAGTGAGATCAACTAAGAGAGATCAACTAAGTGAGATCAACTGAGATCACTTCTACAAGCACAGGGAGCAAAAACCCCACAAAGAGACAGTAAACTACATTTACTTTCTCCAAAAAACGTAAACTACATTTCATTACTCCAATTATGTGAATTGAAGAAGAACGTTCTATCAAGCGTCCAATTACATCATTATATAGCAATTTATTCTCCTGCGCATCTTCGTACCTCACAAAAAACAATACTCTTTGTCAATATACACCTCTCTTTCACAATAGTGGTACACACACCTATTCATTTCAGTTCATTAGCGTACTGCGTATCAAACCTTTATATGTAGTTCCATATGTGCTTATACCGCCTGTAACTGTCTCTTGAGGTCCTCTAACTCCTGTCGCTTCTGCCGTTCCTTCTCCTGCAAACTATTGACTTGTTCAGAAATCAGCATTATTTCCTCACTGTTATCATAAGATGCTCCTCCAGATGGATTGGAATCACCCTGCTCGAGTTTCCTGAGTTGGTTTTTCTTGTAAGCCAGTAATTGCTCCAGCTCTCGTTTCACCAGTGCACTTCTGCTGCTACCGTAGTCCTCAACACCCTTCTTTCTTCGTTCAGCAGCAGCCTCGGCTTCTCGAATCATATTATTGAGATCTTCCAGTTTTCGCTTCAGACGAACTTCCTCCCAATCTGTGTTTTTAGTCGAACTAAAGTCAGTGCCGCCGCTGCTGTACGTCGAACGGCCTCCCAAACCCAGACGAGAAAGATACCCGTCAGCAAACGCACCCTTCTTGGAAGTGGCAGTTCCCGGAGGAGCCTTGGAGCTGTGGTCTCTGTTAACATTGGCCTGCTTGGAATTCAGGTTATATTCGGGCTTTGCCTTTTCGAACGTAGCTCGTAGCGAGGCAGGCACCATTCGGGGAACCCGGATTCCTTTGCTCCTGGAGTTCAGAATATGCAGGAAAACCAAGCATTGCTCTTTATCAATCTTCTCTTCCGATCGTGGATTCACCAGATTCCATGCCGAAGAAACATCTGTCTCCGGAACATTGCCCAGACTCTGATACAGCTCCGTCAGGCTGTTGAAACTTATGAGTCCATGAAAGTCTACATTGGCCGAATAGATGGCATTATAGCTCTGTCTATCATCGGGCGAAATATACCAGTCAAAATCAGTACTCAAACCTACATCGTCCTCGTCAGAACTATCATATCGTCCTCCGCCGGTAGTGCCAGAAGCGCCGCTTCGCACTGCTTCGTTTGCAGTCACCAAATGCGCCTTGGAAGCAGGAACAAGCCATGCCGGCAACGTATCAGGTACTTCTGAATAATTTCCATTGATCAAATCGTAGATGATTCTCATTGCTATGCAGAATTCCTCAAAGTCCAGGTTTCCGTCCGAGTCCACGTCGGCGATATCCCATATTTTCTCCAGCTTAGCGTCTTGCAATTGACTATTCTTGAAAACAGGTGCAACTTTATCTCCTGATAACAATCCAGCGGTCGGATTGAGTCCGCTGAATATTTCCCAGTACCGGTTGATTTCCCATTCTTCGATTTTGCTCATGTTGGATGGTGGTGTAGGAGGTTGGGATGTGATTTTGGGTTGAGAGATGGAGAAGTAGGGAAGAGAGAAGGAAGAATATCGGTGGTTTATGAGATTTAAGAAAGCACCGATGTATATCTAGATATCTTAATACTTAGATAAGGATAAAGTTCATATATAATAGTTGATTGTTGAATTTTTGTGATTCTTGTCCAACACTGCTAAATAACTCTCTCTACAGTGCTTGATGATGGTATACACACCTACAACACACTACTATCTGGAAGATTGTTTTTCATAGCCATCAGTAACTTATTGGATCATTTCATACTCATCATTGACTCTCGAGTTCCTATTTCGAACCTTTTTTGTACGCCAAAACTCCTCTACCAATTGATATCTGATAAGGTATAATAAAGCTGAAAGTCTAAACATCTACACACCCCAACACGGTCTCAGACTATTCACTCTAGTTTCAAGTCCTGTCAGATATCTCTCTTGCATCCATTACTAACACTACTCGTATGTAACATTTGTCTCAGCACCGCCAAGGAAGCACTTAATCAAACCATCACAAGGGCCTGCTTAAGTTCTCTTCTTGATGTTAGTGGCCAACCATTCGAGACCTTCGTAAAGACCGTCACCAGAGGTAGCACAAGTGGCCTGAATGTACCAGGCCCGCTGTCGCAAGGAATGCAGACCAAGTTTTTCGGTAATCTCAGCGGCGTTCATAGCATTGGGCAAATCCTGCTTGTTGGCGAAAACCAGCAGCAGAGCGTCTCGCAGCTCATCCTCATTGAGCATTCGCTGTAATTCTTCACGGGCTTCACCAATTCGATCTCGATCGTTACTGTCCACAACGAAAATGATACCTTGAGTGTTGTGGAAGTAATGTCTCCACAAGGGTCGAATCTTGTCCTGTCCACCAACATCCCATACGGTGAATGAAATGTTCTTGTACTCAACAGTCTCAACATTGAAACCAATGGTGGGAATGGTGGTGACAATTTCACCAAGCTTGAGCTTGTAGAGAATGGTGGTCTTACCAGCGGCATCCAAACCAACCATAAGGATTCTCATTTCCTTTCGACCAAACAGGCCTTGGAGTAATTTTGAGATTGTCAAACCCATCTGTAAAAGTTAGTAAATGGCTTCTTCAAAAAAAAAAAAGATGAAAAAAATGTATAGAGTTGACAGGTTCACGACGAATGATTGAAAGGACTAGGCAGTATTTCTTTGGCAAAGAGCCCGGACGAGATACCACGGAGTATGCATAAGCGAATAACGGAGGCGGCAACTGACAACAAGAGCATTGGAAACCCGCGAATGAAAACAACTAGAGTTCCTCTTGAGACTTGATAAATGATTTACGCAGGCTTAATTTCCGCTGTATTTTGGCCCAATACCGACGCGATCTTCCCATTTTCATATACACTCCAACGTGTTCAATTCGATCGCGACAAATATCAATCACAACGAATAACCAAGTACCCTCCTAGCAAAACCGAAAAAAATCCACTATATATATCCAGATATATGGGTTTTGGGCTTTTTCGTGCTTTGGAAATTTCATCCTCTATCATAATCCTTCAGAAACACTGTTGAAATTTCACCCAACATAGTACTCGGGCGCCAACGAACAATCGTCGATTAACAGCAACAAATCTGAGGAATTCGGCCAAATCTTCGCACCAATTGGTGTCTTATGCAAAGCAAACAAAGCTAGAGCAATGAAAACGTTCTCTCCCGACGAAACACGGTAATTCGGTTATGGCGTCAAACTCTGCAGCACCAATCAAAACAACAAACTTCCATTTGGTTCAAACATCAGCATCGTTCACCGCTCCATTGTTCATACCATAGCAACCAGAGTCCCCTTTATCATCCAGATTCATAACTGATACCATAACATGCTCCACCTCAACGCCACCTGCCGAGAATCATTTTCCCCATGGTCGACGTGAGTTGCTCCGAGATGGCACTCCATGAATCAGCCATCATCAATCAATCAATATCAATCATCCAGCAGGTATCATTCAAACGACATGTTCCGACAAATCCATCCTGGTCGATCTACTACTCATCTTCTGTGGTTGCGCTACTCACCTTGTAATGCTAATCTATTCGCAACGTAAAGGTAGTCAAAGGAGGTGTTGTGAGTGAGCTGTCAATAATGACGAGGATGCTGGAGGTTACCCGGGTGAGTGTAGTTGTCTGCCGCACCAATCGCGGCACGTCTTGTTAGGGCTTAGCCCTTGACTATAGCACTATACAGCCTGATAAGTTTGATAACCGATAGTCAGATGAAAGATAGGTGATTCGATTGATTGGAGAAAGAAATTTGGCCAATTGATAGATGGCTCGAAATTCTATTTTATAGGGTAGCTAGCTTTGAAGCTGGAGTGAATTGATCAGAATTATGACCGAGGATCAAACTGTTCAAGCACGGATCGGATAGAGTGAAATACGTACAGATCTTGGTGCAATTTAATACATGCTCTTAGTAAAGTTAGCAGAAACCATTGATTTACTCTGGAATCACAGATTTAGTATCTACTGATATTTCATTTTAATTTCTGCAGACAACAGTGGTTTGGCATACTTATAGATATAATGCAGCATTTCAATTGAAGCCATTGATTTAGTCTACAAGTCATTCTATCGATAATATCCATAACCAATACACTAAACAATTGCTGTTGATTAAATCTATAATTTTCACAGTAAACAATTGCTATAGAGATGCCTATAACCATCAGTTGATCCTTCAACAAACAATCACCATCTATCAAGTCGACTCCTGCTTGGACTGCTTAGCTTTGGCTTCAAGAACAAGCCGGTAATTCAAAGCCGCCAACAGCTGATAAACAACTTCCAGGTTGGGAATGGCAATTCCATTTCGATGAGCAATTCGAACAGCATTACCGGTTAGAGCTTCAAACTCAATTTCTTTACCTTTTCGAACATCCTGTAAAGTGCTGGGAAGAAATCCCGTGTTGGGGATGTTCTGAGTGAAGGAAATGAGCTCGGTAATACGGGATTTGGGCACCCAATCTCCATCGCCCAGTTGCGACTCGGCAATTGTCCAAATTTCAGTCATGATCTTCTCAGCAAGTTCTCCAAGGTTGCTTGCAAACAGATCGTGAAGTCCTAAGTTGGTGACAGCAGTCAGCGAGTTAAACGTACCATTCCAAAGTAGCTTTTCCCACCGATCTCGAGCAATATGAGTGCTGAGTTCAAAATTCACCCCGTTCTTGGTAGAAATCTCGCCAAACTGTTCAAGGTTTTTCTCCAGAGCTTTGTCGGGGGTAATGAGTCCAGCATGGACCTGAAGCTTTCCGCCAAAGTAACGTACCTTACCACCTTCTATTCCTGCAGCTGAAACCTTGATGATACTGGAAACAAGATGAATCCCCGGGTATTTGGACAGATACGGTGGTTCAATGTCAATTCCATTCTGGGCAAGAATCACAAGGGTATCCTTGCCGATATACTTTTCCAGACCGGCAATTGCTTCGTCTCCTTTACTCTTGGCGGCAATAATCACTTTATCATAAGGCTTTGCTCCTTCAAATGTCTCCTTATCGCTGTCTGAAATAACCAGCTTTGGATGGTAGACGTGGGTTCCGTCGTCCAGTACAATCTGTACCCCGTTATCTTTGATGTCCTGATAATTTGATCGGGCAATAATAGAAAGTTCCACTGACTCATCTTGCTGCAGATGGTACCCGTAAACGAGACCGACAGCTCCAGCTCCAACGAGTAAAATAGACGGCATTTTATAGTATGTTGGCAGAATAGGATGGTTGCGCAGCGGCAATTAACATATTACCGGTTTCCGAGTGGGGGCTGACAAATCTACAGCCTGTTTCGTTATCAAATTCCGAAATTGCACCATATAACAGTATTCAAGCTTGGATTTTCAGTCTTTATGTAGAACGGAGTATTTGGAAATAATCTGAAAATGTTCAATTGAACGAGATTTTATATATCGTACGTAGTTATAGCTGAAAGGGGAAATGTTTTGTTGAGATACTTTCTTATCGAAATGAGTGAGTTACTCTAATCCCCCACCCTGCATTGACTGTTGTGCATGAAATCTACAATGAGTTATCGGAGAACAGAAAAGAGTGGTAATAAGGAACTAGAATAGAATAGTACTGAATCCGAATGAATAATAGTGAATTAGAATAGAATAGTAGGGAGTTGGAATGAAATAATAGTGATGGATTAGAATAGAATAGTCATGAATTTATGCAATAGAATGGAGTTCACGACAACTGCAGTACTATACTATAGTATGTTCCTACATTTTCAGTGCAACAGCATTATGCTGGAGTAGTAGAATTTGCGCCACTATTGCAGTATAGTAGTCTAGAATTTACAGTACTGCAAGCTTCAGTACTCGATAATGTCTTCTAATATCATTACCAATGCTTTGTAACCCATGGCAAGGATCATGTGAATAGTCTTATCAAACTCCTTATGTGATAGTTTTAGATTGTACACTTTGACGGGCAGGTGCTAATCTGTCGGCGAGTACAAAGCATGTTATACATAGATGAGCAATCGACTCATCAATTATGCAAAATGTTGATCAACCTGCTTTGATCTCATCAAGCTATGCATGCAATATGAGATAGATCTTGAAATGAAATAATGCAAATAATCCCCTCTCAACTACCAGATTTGAAGTCAAGCGAAATTAACCATTATACGACAAGTAAAAATATCCCGTAGTGTGCCACTATTATCCCGTCTAATTCGTATTAGACTGATCCGTACCACTCTAATGGGTATCTCGTTTGATAAATACCAATTACTCAGTACCTGTTTTATCACCGCTTCTCCAGGCCTTGATCATACTCTTTACTCCAACTGTGATATCATACAAGTCCCATGTGAACTTCTTTTCAGAAACAATCCCTATTATAAAGCCCTGCTTCACTAAAACAGTTCCATGCCATAATCCAGAGGGACTAGACACGATATAATTCTCGGAGTTTTTCTCGCCCTGACTGGAGTTTTTCTCATTGAAACTCTCAAAAGAGCATTCAATTCTAGCAAGATCGTCTGAAATTCCCTCCCCAGTGGCCTTCACATACGCTTCTTTGAGAGACCACAGTTTAAGAAACACTGATAAACCGTCGGACGCCTGTTTTATAGTGTTCCATTCACCATCGCTGAACACTTGTCTGAATGACTCCATATAATCCCCATAACTCCAAGAAGAATAGTTTGATATTTCCAAAAGATCCACTCCTACAATAGCAGTGGATTTGGCCAGTATAACTTTACCTCCATCGTGAGAAACACTATAGTGAACATGACTGTACGGATCAGAGTACGATGGTTTGCCGGTCTCGGAATAAGTAAAGCCCATATTGGCAAACGAGTCCAAGTCCAGTGTAAATTTTTCGGTGAGAGCGTATCGCTGCAGAATCTGCGACCCTAAGGAATTATCACGATCCCGGAGAGTCTTTTTAGAGCTGATTCTAGCTCTGATTAGCCTTGGAAGCACCTCGTACGCTGTTTGAGCATATTCCCAGATATTTCTAGTGGAAATCCATACTAGTCTGACATGATTTTGAGCAGGTGCACTGTTAGTCACTTCAAAGTCCATTTTGGAATGCCTATTTAGGCATATCGGACTTTCGCCTTCTTTAAGTGTGAGTTCGTCGGCAGTTTGGCGAGGTGGATGGTAAGGTAGTATAAAGCCTCACCCGGATAGAACGAAGATAGCTAATTGTAGCATTTTGGTTTGCGGGTTAGACAAGGAAGAGGGAGGGAAAATGGCACGATAGTTATAACGAGATACGAGACGCGATATTATTAGTTTATTTATGCTGATGTATATTTTTCACGCCGGTTGCACTGTTCACACTGGTGTTTCGTTGATTCGTTCAGATCTCTCAAGAGGGGAATTTCACACAAAGTTCAAAGATAGGGCCAATAAATACTTATAAACAATCGCCTATCCTAACTGAACAACTGCATATCCTAGCTAGAAAAAAACCTTCAAATTCATCTCATTCATCTCCTTATATTTTCTATCTCAATTAAGATATCCTTCCGTTCACAATTCTGACAGATCGCAATGTTACGTTTTCTCATCCTCCACTGCGACATTTCCTTTCCCCAGGTTAGGTTGCATCGCTATCAGGTGCGGCCTATATAAGCCAATTGGAAAGGACACAAATGGAATTACCAAACTTTACGGATCACCGCGACCAACACTTTGTTTTGTGTGATACCGGGTATAAATAGCTGATTATTCGTTTGATTTTATCGGTCATTTTAATTTAACCTTACTTCGGTCAACTTCGAGATGACCAACAACATTCTAAGGGTTCTGCTTGTCGGAGCCGGTAATCGAGGTGATGCCTATACGGTGGCCCTCAACCACCTGGACTTCATCCAAGTTACTGGAATCTGCGATCCCAACAACCTCCGAAGAGATAAATATGTTTCCAATCAGACTCGGATCTGGCCTGATGTTGCTATCAAACAGTACTCTGACTGGTCTGAGGCTTTGCCTGATACAAACGACTACGATGCTGTGTTCGTATGTGTTTTGGACGACATGCATCGAGAAGTAGCCGTGGCTTTTGCCAATAAGGGCAAACATATTTTGTGCGAAAAGCCTTTGGCTACTCACTACAAGGACTGTGAAGAGATTGTCCAGGCTGTTCAGAAGAATAATGTGCTTTTTGCCGTGGGTCATGTTCTTCGATATTCCCCACACAACATCGAGCTCAAACGCCTGCTAGACGAAAATACCATTGGTGAAGTCATCAACATGAATCACACTGAACCTGTAGGATGGTACCATTTTGCGCATTCGTACGTACGAGGAAACTGGAGAAAAACCAGCAGTTCCAGCTTCTCGCTCATGACCAAATGCTGCCATGATCTGGACGTACTCATGTGGATTTTCGGCTGGCAAAACCTCAAACGAGTCACTTCGTTTGGTTCTTTGTCTTACTTCAAGAAGGAAAACAAGCCTGAAGGTGCTGGAGACCGGTGTCTTTCGTGCCCTGTCGAAAAGGACTGTGGATATTCTGCCAAAAAGACATACTTGGATGACTTCTTGGCTACTGGAAAAGCTTTTAAAACCGAGACTTTGACCGATATTGAAGATGCTCCTCATCTTATCAAGGCTCTCGAGGAAGGTCCCTACGGCAAGTGTGTTTTTGACTGCGATAATGACGTCTGCGACAACCAGGTGGTTTCTCTCGACTTTGGCAACAAAACTGCCACCATGACGATGATTGCTATGAGTAAGGAGGTTTGCAACCGAAAGCTGCATTTGTATGGTACCAAGGGTGAACTCAGTAGCGATGCTCGAACCATTGAAGTGTTCAACTATGCTACTCAGGAAACCACTATAATCACTCCTCCAGAAGATGCCGAGTCGGGTCATGGAGGAGGAGATCGCGGTCTAGCTCATGCTTTTGCGTACGGATTGCAGGCAGTCATTAACAATGGCATGAGTATTAAAGAGGCTCAGAACAAGTTCATTCGATGCACCCCCGAGGATGCACTTGTCAGTCATAAGGTGGTATTCCTTGCCGAACAAAGTCGATTGGAGGGTGGAAAGGTATTTACTATGGGCGACAAGCTCTATTTGTGATAAAGTGGTTTGGTTGATCAATTGGAATAATAGCTATGTTGGGTACGGAAAGGATATGAGACCTAAGACCAGTAAATCTTATCCGATAGGTGTATATAGGAAAATTAGTAATTGTTGCTAAGTTCTCGTGATATGTCGAATTAGTTGGATTTACTGATATTGTTGCTTCAAGTGCATATACCTTGTTCATTTTAGCAATAGCAAGTATTAGCAGGTTGACTTAACTTGGTGGTGATTTATCGGTTGGATCAGACGGTTGTATTTATCTATAACGGCTATATCCAGCATTGAAGTCACTGGATATACCAATATCAGCTTCAACCCCACTATTTTATTTTTGTTTCTAAATATTTTTTTATAGTCACTAAAATCATTATCTTTATTTAACAATTTTATATCCTCAAATTATTGCGGTCGGTGGGTTTTCTATATTCCTTCGCTTGAGAAATCTAACTTTCTCTTCTTCTTGCACGGCTACAAATAAATTTTTGAGAAGGTGAAAAAAATATATTCCTTCACCTTCAATAGCCAACATCAAAATGGCTAAATCTAAAAAAACCAAGACTCACAAGTCAAGCGCTGGAAGGATAAAAAATAGGGCTCTGAACGCATTTGATCTGGCAGGAAATGACGTTGATAATCGAGCTCAGCGACGACTGGGACGTGCTACTCTGGATCAGGCTGAAGCAGGCTCTGACGACGAGGACCAAGTCGACTATTTATCAGGAGAGGTCAAGAGTGAAGATGATGAAGAAATTGACTCTGATGCTGCATTTCCATCGGATGATGACTTTGATTACGATGAGTTCATGACCGGTACAAGTAGTGCTGGCAAGAAGGAGAAAAAACCCAGAGCCTTAACTCTAGACGAGAGTAGCGATCAAGAGGAGGATGCAAGTGAAGAGTCGGATGCAAGTATAGACGAATCCGAAATGGTTTCGTTAAGTGCCGCTTGGGATCTCGATGAGAAGGATAAAAATGAGGTTTCTTCGGGAAAACCGACTGAAGGCGTAGAACTTGAGCTGGACGACAACGATAGCGAACTGGCCGATTCGTCCATTTCGGAATCAGATTCTGAGGATGAATCCGGTGCCGAAGAAGATGATGAAAATGAAGACGAAGATGAAGACGATATTTTCTCCGGTTTGTCGGAAGATGAGGAAATCAACGAGGATCAGCTTCTATCACTTCGTAGCCAGATTGCCGATCTATCGGACAAAAAGGCTCAAAGAGAAGATCTTCATGCAAAAAGAAGACTTGAAATCAATACTTTGACTGAAGGCGAATTCTCCGTCCCCGCTTCCAAGAAACTGTCCTTGGCTGATCTTACTGGAACAGCTGGCGGAACTGCACACTCTAGTTTAACACTCCTTCCTTCCCTCATCAAGAACACTAGATTGAACGAGCATGGCACTGAAAGACCCGCTCAAGCATTGAACATTCCTCTTCCCAAACGTATCCAAGATCGATATGACAGGAGTGCAGCATTCGAAGTTGCTAGAGATGAGGTTGATAAATGGACCGAAACGGTTCAGCAAAACCGACAAGCAGACCATCTACAGTTTCCTATGAATAAGGTGGCTCCTATTACCAAACAAACTGCATCTACACCTTTAGAACCTACGACGGATCTTGAGAAGAAGGTAAATGGCTTGTTGGTGGAGTCGTCGCTGAAAAATGAAAAAGACTTGACAAATTTTGAAGATCTCGCCCCTAGTAAACTTAGCATGGAAGAAGTTAAGAAACGTCGAAATGAACTGCGAATGATGAGAGAACTGCTTTTCCGCGAAGAACAGAAGGCTAAAAGGATAAAGAAGATCAAGAGTAAATCCTATCGACGAGTTCATAAGAAGGAAAGAGAAAAGCTCAAATCTCTGATTGAAGGCGAAGAAGATGAACTTGACAATGAAGGACGAGATATGGCTCGGGCCCGAGAAAGAATGTCTCTGAAACACAAAAATACCGGCAAATGGGCTAAGCGAATGGTTGACCAGGGTTTTACCAAAGACAAGGAAACCCGGTCTGAGATGGAAGAAATGCTTCGGCGAGGAGAAACTCTACGAAAGAAAATCATGGGAGATGAAGGTGCTAGTGATGATGATGATGACGATGGTGAATATTCTGACGAGGGAAGTGCCGCAGAGGGCTTCTCTGACCCAGAAGAAGCTGCTACTGTCAAGAGTAAGCTAGAGAAGGGCATCATGGGTATGTCTTTTATCAAGCAGGCTCAGGAGAAGAAGAGAGATGAAAACAACCGAGAACGCGAACTCCTGAGAAGAGCTGAAGAAGAAGATGGCTGGGAAGAGCTCCAGGATGACAGCGATAATGACGCCAATCAAATCATTAATGAAGGTCGAATGAAGTTTGGCCCTGGCACGGCAGCTAGCAAGAATGTAGCTCGACAAGTGATGGATGAAATCCGGGCTGAAATTGATGAAGAAAGCACCCTTTCATCTAGAATGGGCAACAAGTTTGAGAAGCAAGTTGTAAAGCAGACCGCTGGAAAGCAGAATAACAAGACGAAGACGAGGAGAAAGGAGATTGGTGAAGAAGATATTGAAATCCAGTTTACTTCTGAGTTTAAAGAAAGTTCTATCAAGGAAATTGAACAAAAAGACGAGGCTGGTGACGACGACGATGAATCGAACCCCTGGTTGACAGTCAGTGACCATCCTAAGAAGAAGAGCTCTAAAACAGGTATCGTTGCTCATTCTAATAATACGAAATCTGAGAAGCAAGCATTACGAGCGAAAAAGCTACGTGCAAAAGGCAAGGCTGGTGTCGCCGAAAATGATGCTTTGATCGATATGAACCAGACTCTCAGCATTGTTGATCCGTACGGATCTGGTGAAGAGCACAATAGTGACTTGGCGGAAGGAGATGATATGGTGTCAGTTCCAAAAACCAAGAAATTGTCCTTCAAACAAAAGGATCTAGTAAAACGGGCATTTGCAGGAGACGATGTCGTCGCAGAGTTCCAGGAGGAAAAGCGGGCAAGAATCCAAGAAGATGGCGACAAGGAAATCGACATCACTCTGCCAGGATGGGGATCTTGGGGAGGTGATGGATTAACACCTACCAAGAGAGTTATCAAGAAGGTTGCTGGTATAAAGGAAGCCGATCGAAAAGATGCGAAGCTCAAGAATGTCATTATCAATGAAAAGATCAATAAGAAGAACGCCAAATACAACTCGAGCTCGGTTCCATTCCCATACGAGAACCGGGAGCAGTACGAGAGAAGCTTGAGGACGCCTATTGGACAAGAATGGAGTAGCAAGAATACGTTCCAGCAACTCACCAAACCTCGGGTGTTGGTTAAGAATGGAACTGTGATTGATCCATTGAAGGCTCCATTTAAGTGAGGGTTTGAATGTTTGACGTTGATAGAAGATAATAGTGTTTGAGTTTGCATAGCGGCGTTTTCTTATATAAATGTTAATCAATAGACTCGTTCAATCATGTGAATTATAATAGGTAGGTATTTATTATCAATAGATTCGTTAAATGTGAATTATGATAGGTCGGTATATATTATATAAATGTTAATCAATAGATTCGTTCAATCAAGTGAATTATAGTAGTTGGGTATTTATTATATAAACGCTGATCAATAGATTGTTCAAGTAAGTGAATTTTGATCGGTAGGTTTATTATACAAATGTTAATCAATAGATTTGCTCAATCATGTGAATTAAGTGACTTACGATAGTTCTACCTATCAACTGCAAACTACAACATCCAATTCTTCTGTTCATGTATTAAATACAGTCATAAATTATTTACGCTAATCGTATCAAACACATACTACAATGCAGCCAATCGATCCTCTATCTCCTGAGCAGATAACTTTCTAAATCGAGGTCCCCGGACATCCTCTACACCTTCAAAACCAAGCAAATGGTCTGCAGGAGCTCCTACAACGCTGATTTCAACAGTATCACCATTCATTTCACCTTCAATGGACTCCTTCAAAGTGAGCAGTGCAATGTGAATAGCATCTTCCAGTTCTAGTTCCTCATTCCATCGCTTTTCCAGGAACGTCTTTGCAGAAGTACTTCCTTTGCCAATGGCAGTAGCTTTCCAAGGGTAATAAGTTCCACTGGGATCCACCTGGTACAAACCAAACCCGTGGCTTTCATCATAACCAGCAATGAGCAAAGAAACTCCATATGGACGAACACCACCGCTCTGTGTAGCTTCTTGGACAGTCTTGGCCACTTCCTGGACGAGGATTCTGGTAGGTGGATATTCATTGTAGATTCGCTTGTAGGAACTATGAGCACTCTTTCGAGCCTTGTCAACTAGAACACGGAAGTCAGGACCCATTCCAGAGTATACCATGCCGATATCCGGAGTAACCAGTTCGATTTTGCTCAAAGAATCGTTGTTGATCAGATGAGAGTTGGACTTTTTCTCGGTGGCCAGAACAATGCCGTTAGCAGCTATATGTTAGATGGATCCAATAAAACAGGCAGTAAGACAGTTATAGAAGAATAACAAAAGATAAAAGTCAAATAATGACAGTTCATTACTCACCTTTGATTCCCAGAGACGTCACACCTTGGTTGACTACCTGCATGGCATATTCGATCTGGACAAGCTTGCCACTGGGGAGTTAGTAACCATTGTCTAGTACGAACAACTCAATTCATCACCGATGCCACTGTGAAATGGCATATCTTTGATTATTCGATGTTTCTTACCTTGGCGAGAATGTTGTTAACGAAAACGAATATCTATCTGCCATGTTGGTTATTTGCGTGTATTTAGAAGGAGATCAAGTATGTTAGGTGATGTGAGAAGGTTTGGTGAGGTGGGTGTTTAACTAAGTTAGACGGTTTCAAGATTGAGAGGTAGAAAATGTGGGAATCAGAAGCTTTTCAGACTGAACAAAGATGAGATGGAGCGATGAGACATGTTATAATAAAATAATGAGATAACTTAATTGTTTACGGAGTTAAAAGATGAAAATATGTCGCATATACCGAGTAGGACTGATCAGTGAGAAAATGTGATCACGTGACTAAATCACTAGGTAGTCTTAGCAGCATGAGATCATCAGTATCAGATCAGAAATGTCAGATCACCAATATCACTGATTCCCGCCGTTCTGTATTCATATCCATACATTTCTATTTTACAAACATTCAAGTCAGAACAAATAAATAAATTTCAGCAGCTTCAAGTACCGAGCGAAACCCCCTCTAGAGGCCCAAAGCTATGCATTACCAATGACCATTCATCTCCTTCCACCACCCGCATACTTCCTTTGAGCAGCTTCTAGATCATTGAGCAAAGCATATGGAGGCTTCTTCTGGTGAATGAAGTTACACAGGCCACCCCGATTACACTCGTTGGTGTCATGCTGTCGACAGCATGCTTCTCTGAAATTCGTCACAGGCGATAACTCGCAATATACAGGTCTTCCATCATACCATCGGCTATTCAGATTTTCCACAGCCTTAACAGCATCTTCCTCGTACCGATAGCGCACATATACATTGCCCATCAGGTGGTCATTGCTGTTTTCGCATACAATCATCTCCTCTACTTGGCCAAATTTACAAGCCTCGATATAGAAGTCCTCGTAAAAGTCGTTAAATCGTTTCTCTTGTTCGATTGGGCTCAGCAATTCCACCTCGGGGTCCATATGAGGCAGCCATAGGTTACTGCACAGAAGAGTCTGACTATAGTTGGGCTTGACATGTTTTCTGGAGCATTTATCTCCGTGGCGGCAAGCGCCGATTTTGAAGTAGAAAGAGCAGTTCACCTTATCCTGCTCTGTTCCATATGTGTTTGCCAGATGTGTTGTCATCGTGAGTGATGATGGTGATGGTTGTTGTGGTTGGTTGATCTGAAGATTTGTAAATTGAAATAAATCGAAATAAAAATTGGAGATGGAAACTAGTTGAAGGAAGTTATAGAACATGACGGAACTGAAATGTAAACGTTTCTTCGGTGGAGCAGTTGGGAGTTTATCCGAGGGTTTTTTGGTTCATTTTGCATCAACTGATTTACAACCGATTTATTAGGCTTTCAACGTCAAATTTCTCTATCAAACTACTTTTGCCCTTACTCTCTTCGTTGAACTTCTGCGTCTTTCAGATTTCAATCATCTCCTATTCTAGTCTCAAAACCACAACTCATTGAGTTCAACAACTGAGATTTAACCGCATAAAACCGCATACAACCGAATACAACCGAATACAACCGAATACAACCGAATACAACCGAATACAACTAAGATACAACTAAGATACAACTGAAATTCAACTGAAATTCAACTGATCAAAACTTAACATGGGTGTATGTAATATCTAGACCCCACAATCCAAGACCATACTAACTGTCAGAACGATGGAGGATCCATTCCTACTCGAAGAGATCTTGTCAAAGAAGCTGCTAAAGAAGCATCCACAGCCCAGATGTTCCAGAATAAACAGCTGACTCATGCCGACTCATGGAAGCTTTGTACTCTTAGTGGAGAACCTCTGGAAACTCCAATTGTCAGTGACTATAAGGGACGTTTATATAACAAGGATGCAGTTTTGCGATGGCTTTTGGAACCCAAGTCTTTTACAAAAGCCCAGTACCAGTTGGTGGGCCATATCTCGTCGATTCGAGATGTTGTAGACCTACATCCTCATTATGATGCTTCCAAAACATGGATATGCCCGTTGAGTATGAAAGATGTCATTAAAGAGAGCATATCTTCGAAATTCGTGTATATTGTGCCATGTGGTCATGTGTTTGCTGAAGGTGCTTTGATTGAACTGAATGAACCTGTTTGCAGTGAGTGTAGTACCAAATACCTCTCTAACAGGGATATCATAGCTATCAATGGGTCTACTGGAGATATTGAGAAACTGACTAAAAGAAGAGATGAACTAAGTAAGCAAGGTCTTAGTCACTCGCTGAAAAAAGTGAAATCAAAGTCAAAAACTGGAGCCAAATCGAAATCTGAGTCCAAATCAAGCACTACAGAACATATCAAGTTGACGAATTCTTCTAAGAGATCATTATATATTTGCGATGATCCAAAGAAGCGGGGAAAAGCTTCCGAGACCTCCGATCAGGCTCTCTCGAAGAAGATCAAAAGTACGTAGTGCCATTTATTTATTCTCCATGCTGTACCATACTGTTCAGCGGGTATTGCTCAGTTTATTCACGCCTTTTCTTTAACGATAATATTATTGATCTAATCTGATATTTCATCTTCTGTCTGAACCCTCCTTAGACTCTCTCCACTATCCATATAAAACTTTGAAACCTGATCTATTCACCTCTAATGCTATAGCATGAATAGTCTCTACACTCTAAAGCACAATTATCACATCTATCTTTGTACCGCAGATTATCCATATTTACATTTTGTAACATAACTTATCCATATTTACACTTTGTAACATAACTTATTCATATTTACATACTTGGCATGAGCTATACAATACTTGGAGGTTGTGATTGTTCAAAATCACTGCTTATTCGCTCTCTCTGTTTTCGCTCTCTCACTGCTTTATTCGCTAGTCTGCTCACTCTGAGGTGTTCCCTAAAGTTAATATCAACACCACTCAAATCAAGCAATTTCAAAAACTTCCTATCCAGTTCTACCTACCTCAATAGCATTTGGACCCTGCGATGCTTCAACAGGAGCCTTGAAGTTTCTGTTGGCCCATAAGGTCATGACAAGACCACCGGTAAAATACACTAAAGTTAGACCCGATCGACTAATAGATTTCCATCACCATACATACTTGATCCTCCGACTATACCGAGAACTGTCAGTCTATGCGCAGCATCTGTGAGCTGAACGTACCAAGGTCTTCCGTATGGCATGGTTGTGTTTCGATGAAGCCACTCAAATGGGAGCCAAGGAATTTTGTGGTGTCAAAATCTGCTGATGTAATCAGACGGTTTTGATTGGATTTCTGAGTTAACTAGGGAGAGATGAATGAGAGATATTAGTTATCGGGTGACAATAGGTGAAAGTATATCATTTTAAAGTTCTATTATTATGGTAGTGATAGAGATTGATCATTTAAAGTAGATGAAATCTGGAATCTACCGTTACTCATATTATACGTTTACATTTCTCTTCTCCACCAATAGTTGATATTTGTTGCGGTGGTGACCCTCTTGTACGCTCATCCAAAATCAGACATACGAGAGAAACCATTAACAGTTAGTTAACAGATGACATTTTGTTACGCTTTATACCTGTTACATAGTATTATTATTATTATAATTATCGATTGAGATTTACAGCCAGATTCTCAGATAAGCTTGAAATCTGAGATCCACCAAAAATACCTTTTACATTCCTGTCTCTCAATATATCTCATATGTCGTGGTGACTGGACTCTGTTGCTCTTAGCTGCTTTGAGAAATACGAGCGCACAGTTCACTGCTAAATGTACGTTATATTATATTGCCCACCCTATATTATTACCGTATTTCACGTTATATTATCTCAATTTTACTTTATAATCCAATACTTCAATCAGATAACTTCTGAAACCTTTATTACCCCACAAGTCACAAATTATATGTTATGTATCTCTGTTTTCCTCCTATAACAGATGTGGTGACCCTCGTATACCGTTCCCCTCAGAAATACGAGCTCCAAAATCCATTAACCCCAGAACTATCAACAATATAAAGTAAAAAAAAGGTATAGCTATATCAGATACTCAATCCAGCGTACGAAAAACCTCTTCCATCTTATCTCCACACTGCTCTGCTATCTCTATCGCGTGTAGTTCCCCGCCATTAGCTCGTATTCGGTTCGGTAGTCACCTCGTATTTTCATGCTACTTTCCGATCGGGCCGCACCAAACTTAACCAACCAACTTGGCGAACAACTCACCACATGCTTCTGCAACTGAGTTTGCCTTTCTAATTAATCTCTTCTGACCTGCTAGTTTCTGTCATTTCGTAGCTATTGTTGTTTTTGCTTGAGAATAATGGAAATCCACAACTTCTCGCCGGTCAGCCTTTGCGTCGACCATCTCAGCGTCAAAGCGTCTGCTTCTTCTCTAGGCAACGGTCTGTTCAAAAGGACTCCGAAACCTGCTGCAATAGATATTGAGCAAACTGCTGCAGATGTATCAGATAAGCGACAGTTTATTCTTGACGATATCAACTTATCCGTTTCCAGTGGACATCTCATGGCTATTATAGGAGGTTCAGGGTCAGGCAAAACATCGCTTCTGAACGCTATGGCCCGTCGAATCTCCGCCCGTGGACTCAAGCAGACCGGGTCCATCAGATATAATGAATCAGAAGACATTTCTGCTATTAGTAGTGCGTATGTTCTTCAAGCTGACATTCTGGAACCTCATCTTACGGCGCGTGAAACCCTTCTATACGCGGCGGATCTCAGACTGACAAGTTCTACAAAGTCGCAGAGACACTCTTTCGTGGAGCAAATCATACTAGAACTGGGACTCAAAGAATGTGCCGATACAAGAGTAGGCGATTCTTCTCATCGAGGTCTTTCTGGCGGTGAAAAACGAAGACTTTCCATCGGCATTCAGTTGCTGTCCAACCCGTCGCTGTTGTTTCTTGACGAGCCAACTACTGGTTTGGATGCGAATTCTGCATTTCTTGTCGTACAGACTTGCCAACAGCTTGCTAGTCATGGGAGAACACTGGCCATGTCTCTCCACCAGCCTCGTTCCGATATCTTCTTTCTGTTTGATAGCATTACTTTGCTCAGCCGAGGTCATACTGTATACTGCGGTCCCACTCGCCAGGCCATTCCTTACTTTGCATCTCTTGGTTACCATTTGCCGGAATTCACAAATCCCGCTGATTTCATTATAGATCTTTCCGCTGTGGATAGTAGAACTGCTGAGAAGGAGCGTGAGAGTAGTGCAAGAGTCTCTGCACTCATAGATAACTGGTCTCAACATGGACTGTCGACCATTTCAAGTTTGCCCGAACAAACAATTAACGAAAAGTCAAAAGAAGAGGAACATTTTTCTCAGTCCAATTCTTTGGTCACGTCTGAGGAGTCTTCTCTACCGGTCCCTAAGAAGAGTATTTTCAATGAAATATCGACACTAACTAGGCGGTCGGTTCTAGTTTCTTTCAGAGATCCCATGGGCTATTCTGGTCTTCTAATTGAAGCTATTGTCATGGGTATTGTATGTGGATGGATTTTTTATAAACCAGGAGGCTCCCTGGCAGGCATTCGTTCAACAATGGGTGCTGTATATACCTCCTGTGCAATGCAGGGCTATCTGCTTCTTCTATACGAGACGTACCGTTTATGCGGACCTGATTTGAAGGTGTTTGATAGAGAACATAACGAAGGCTGCTCTACTCCTGCAGGTTTTCTCATATCCCGCCGACTGGCAAAAATGTTCACAGAGGATCTGTTTGTGCCTCTTATTTTCTCGGTCATTATGTATTTTATGGCTGGTCTCAGAACCGATTCAGCGAGCCATTTTTTTATTTATTTTGCGGTGATTCTTCTTCAACATTATAACTCCGTGACTTTTGCCGCATTGGCGGCCTCTATTTCTAGAGACTTCACCATTGCTTCGCTAATTGCCAACTTGGGCTACACTCTTCAATCCTTTGCGTGTGGCTTCTTTGTCAATGCAGAGCATATGAAACCATACATTAAGTGGACCAAATATATTGCACATTTATGGTATGCTCTTGGAGCCGTCATGTCGAATCAATTTACTGGGTTTGAAGGAGATTGCCCGGAAAACTTTACTACAGAACAGTGCTACGCGTACTCCGGTAGCTATGTTCTCAACACTGTGGGCTTCCCTGAAAACTGGATCTGGGAACCCATTATTATAGTGTTATGTTGGAGTATCTTCTTCTATATTGTTGCATGGTTCTTCCTAACCTTCCTGAGAGTTACTCTCAGCATGAGTTCAAAGAAATCTTCAAAGGATGGTGAACTGGAAGATTTGGAGAACGAAGAATCCAGAGTTCCCACTCAACTTTTGGAAGAAGATATCGGCATCACCGTTTCAGTCGAGGATCTGTCGCTTTCAGTCAAGAAGCGGTCTTCCAAAAAACCTCCCAAGATTATTCTCAGCCAGGTCTCTGCAACCTTTGAGCCTGGCTCTCTCAATGCTATTCTTGGCCCAAGTGGCTCTGGAAAGTCGACCCTGCTCAATTATATGGCTGAAAGATTGCATTCGAACGCCTATCAGCAGTACACTCAAGAAAGTGGAAAGTTCATGTTCAACGGGGTGGAACCTACCAGTAAAGAAATTTCTTCTCTTTGCTCTTATGTGACTCAGGAAGATGATGGTCTTCTCCCTTCTTTGACTGTACGAGAAACCTTGTTCTATGCTGCTTGTCTTCGTCTTCCGTCATCTTATTCTACTAGTCAAAAGAGGCAGCGAGCCGACGATATCATTCTTAAGATGGGCCTAAAGGACTGTGCCGATACCATTATAGGCAATGAAATGAAGAAGGGTATTTCTGGTGGAGAAAAAAGACGAGTGAGTATTGCAGTTCAACTTTTAAGTGGCCCTCGTATTCTCCTGCTCGACGAACCTACGTCTGGGTTAGACAGTTTCACAGCGTCTTCGATTCTTGAGGTTCTCAACGGTCTTGCTGATGAAGGCCGAACTGTCATTTCTACTATCCATCAGCCTCGCTCCGATCTGTTCCGTGAGTTTGGTAACGTTCTTCTTCTTGCCAAGGGTGGTAGAATAGCGTACAACGGCAAGGGTCATAAAATGGTGGAATACTTCAACTCTCTAGGACACGAATGTCCTAGTACTACCAATGTAGCTGACTTTTCTCTGGACTTAGTCAGTGTGAATCTGCAGACCCCTGAAAAGGAAGCTGTCAGCAGAGAGAGAGTTGACGAGCTTTTGGGCCATTGGAATCCGAACAATTGCGAAAGCTGGGGAATTGTAACACATGCACCTTCTATCAATTTAGACTCACTCGCAAAGTATAAAAGAAGTCGGCCATCTTTCTATGTTGCCTTCACGACCCTTGTTCGTCGAGGCTTCCTTAATCTGACGCGATCACCTGATCTTCTAGCTGCAAGAATCATGCAAATCGTTGGTATTGGAATCATTATGGCTCTTTTTTTCACTCCTCTTCGTCATGGCTACGTTGGTGTCACCAACCGTATTGGTTTAATCCAAGAAGTCACAGCACTATACTTTGTGGGAATGCTCAACAATATGGCAGTATATCCTGCGGACCGGGCGGTATTCTATCGGGAACACGATGATGGTGCATATGGAGTTCTTCCATTTGGTATGGCATATCTAGCTCTTGAATTGCCTTTCGAAGCCATCAGTTCGTTTTTATTCTCCATTTTCCTGGTGATAGTCCCCGGTCTTCCACGAACTCCTGGCATGTATTTTGCGGCTGTTTATTCGTGCTTTGTGATTGTCAACTGCGGAGAATCTCTAGGAATTGTGTTTAATACTCTTTTTGAACATGAAGGGTTTGCATTGAACATTATTTCAACTGTTCTTTCTCTTGGATCAGTAATGGGTGGATTGCTGTCTCTGAATATGAATGTATTCCTCAAGGCCCTTAACTGGCTATCGCCTCTCAAGTATGCCCTTGGAATTATGGTCAATCTGGCATTTGAAAATCTGGCTATTTCGTGCGAGGGACAAGCCATTCTCCCGGACGGTACTTGTGCTTTTGATAGTGGTGAAAAGGTTCTAGAAAGTTACCATGTCAAAGCATCTGTTCCGCATTACTGTGCTGGTCTGGTAGCATGTATTATTCTATACAGAGCTCTGGCATTGGGAGTCCTCAAGATCAATAGATTGAAATTGAGCTTCAGAAAGAAGTCTCGCTTCTAGTTATGATGAAATGGATGGATAGTTTGAAGTTGTTGAAAGCTGGGCCGTCAATAGACGTTTTCAGTCATCTGTATATTGCGCTTATCATATCGATTGCTCTAAATTCACAATACTTGATGAATCGCAAGAATTTCTAAGAATCGTGATGGCCCGTCTGTTCATTAGAATGTTATCTATATTACATATCTTGGGTGAATCGCAGCAAATATCGGATATTAGATGATTCAGAAGACGTAGAAATCAACGAATTTCGATATCACTGTTCACTAAGACTCAGAGCAAGAGCAAGATCAAGATCAGGATCACCTGTACTGCTATGGATTTGATTTGATCCAATTGGAGCTAGAGAGGAGGTTGGGTGCAAAGCTGGTGAAGTTGTAGTAGAATCACTGATATTGACATCACTCATAGAAGCTTCTATTGCACGTAATAATTCGTCGTCGTCATCATCGTCATCATTGTAGTCATGATGTTTGTTCTCCTCCGACTCTTCGTCTGCTCTCGAAGCCTCCAGAGCATGCAGAAGTTCCTCTTCTCCTTCTCCTTCACTATATGAAGCAGAGGTTGTATCGCCTCTTGAAAGCATCAAAGCATACTCTAGTTCTTCATCTTCATTCATCTCATCGTTAGTGAATTGTGAAATATGCTCACGGTGTTCATCATCGTCAGCCATCAGTTCTAATTCTTGTTTAATTGCTGCTTTCATTGCAGCACCACCATTGGATTCATGGCCATTTGATGAATGCCGTCTTCTGGACTGAGCCAGTCTTCTCGGATCCTGTTGAACACCCTTCTTCTTGATAAGAGAGTTTACCTTTGCTCCGAGGTCGAAAAACATGAGAACGCCACCAACTGATGTAATCCCCTGTGCATTCTGAGGATTAGCATCTACAAATGTCTGTGAAGGTCCCTGTACAAGGGGTCCTCTTCTAGGTTTATAATGAGCTTCTCCACAGGCAATTCCCAAAAATCTACCGGTTAGGACATCACGCATCGACGTGGCACCCATCTTTGTCGATATCAGCATTACCACCGAGTTCATGCTAAGACTCTCGATCGGATGATCGTGTTCGATTAGAACGAGAGGCTCGACTTCAACTGTATTCCCCTGAGCATTAGCTGCTCCTGCTCCACGAGTCACTCCAGCAAAAACGTGAATGTTCCAGTGGTTATCTGCTACTGCGATATAACTCCAGTTATCCCCTGGAGCTCCTCTGGAGGTGATCCAAGAAGGAAAAACAGTTCTATCAACTGCAAGAGCCACAATATCCACAGCACTACCAATAAAATGAATGGCAAAATCGTAACTAGATCCATCGGTATCGAATCTCATGAGTTTCTGCTTTTGGGCAACAAACACAGACTCCCCTGTAACTTCAAAAAACACAGAGCGATCACAGTTGAGTGGGAACTTTCCTATTGTTCGTGACAGCTTAGAATCAGTGTCTACAGCACGAAGTGCACCTGTTTGATCCAAAGCTATAATTGTCTTCTTTTCAGTTACGCCGATTTTCAACAGCGGTTCGCCCAAGTCAAACTCTTCTAATGCTGTTCCAGACTCCAAATCCCAAGAGTATATGATACCATCTGCACCAGCTGATAATGCCGAAATGATGTTTTTCGAAGGTGCACTTTCCTTGTCGATCCACACGTCTTGGACCGGACCATTGTGAAACTTATCCAACTTGGTATACGTCCTTGCTCTCATGTCATGACTGAACTGCATCGCCGACACCTTGCCAGTCACCATACCAAAGATTATGCCGAATCTAGAGGCAGAAATACTGTGAACAGAGTTGTGAGGTTGCAAAGTCTGGTCGGTACCAAGTCTAGGTTTGGCGATCTTGCCTCGAGTATGATCAGCAACCATTCCTATGCCATCATCCTGCGAAAATACAATTGTTCTGTGAGTGTCAAAGTCCGGCTCTATATGTGAGATCTGCCTTAATCCCGGATTGCAGCTAATGTTTGGTTTGGCATGAGCACCTCCGCCACCTCTACGCCACTTTCGCAGTGCTTCAGTCCGTGCAATAAGCTCAGAACGCCATCCCAGACTGGTGGTGGTTCGATTGAATCGCACCTGGCCATATTGATGCTTGAAAATCTCGCGATAAGCGGCGTCGTTGGCAATTCGGTGGAACCGGTGGTTCACTACCAGGACGTTGTCGACATCTTCGAGGTCGAGGTGTCCAAAGACCTCCAGCCAAACCTCGTCAGGAAGGTCATAAATCACTGCTTCTCCATGCTGGGAAAAATCTATCTCGTTCTCGGGATATACGTCTGCGTGTAGTTCAGAAGGATAGGCTGATAGCGGGAAGATCGACGATTGCATAAACGGTAATAGAAAAAGATAAGAGAGAACGTACGATCTTTTGTAAGCAAGATCAAATACTGTTCTGAAAAGAGTGCGATAGTCCAATTCAACGATTCTCTAAAGTTCGGTTGTGAATAGAAGGAAGACAAGTACGAAATAAACGTGTAGCGCCGGTTATGCTGCAAAGACGGATGCTTAGCTAATTGCCCCCAAAGAGGAACTGAATCCTCCCTCCTCCTTCCTTCCTCTATTCATCACCATCATGCTTGGTCGTTCAATTCTGAGACCGAGTTCAGGTCTGATGACGTTTCGGCATGTAAATTCATATGCACGTGTTTCTTGTCGTACCATATCGTCATCTACTGCATGCTGGAGTCAGATGAACCCTGTAATCCCTAACGATGACCACCTTTATCGGATCAGAAAGCCCGGAATGGCATTTGCTGCACCGATTCATCCCGAGTATCGCCTTGGCATGAATCCTCTATACAAATCACCGTTTGGAGAGTACATTGGTTTGACGAAACGGTGGTCTTTTGGGGTTCTTGGAGTCTGTAGCTACATGGGCTATCTGGCGCTCGACGTCACTGCAGCAAATCCCCTTTGGTTCGCTGCAGGATTCACTGCATTGACTTTACCCATGTTGGCTTTACAGTATCTTACAGGTCCAAATGTTACGCGGATTTTCCGTTTGTACAAGAAAGGAGAAGCTCAAACATGGGAAAACATGACTGAAGATGAAACCTTAGTAGTTGAGAAAATCGGCTTTTTTGGCCGAGGAACTAAAGCTATTGAAATCAAACTAAAAGATGTAAAACTTGCAAAGGAACGACTGGGCTGGGTGAACTGGAAATACACCGATCCCGAGAGCAAGGAGGAAGTCCTCATGTATGTCACCGACAATATTGGAGGCATCAAGATGGATAGAATCTGGGGAATTGTGGAAAAAAACTCTGGGGTTGAGAATGGCCGAAGTTTTTTGGATGAGCCTGTTAACTAGGGGTTTGTTGGTATTGTAAATAAAGTAATGAATATAATGACAAGAGTTGTGTTGTGTTGTGTTGTACTGGTGGCTTAGTATCGTATGGTGCTGATTACTTAGTGAATAGGAGTTGAAATCGCATTATACATTTAGTTTATCGATTTAATCTGATTATCGGATTTCGAACTCACTTTTTACTCTAATTATCGCATTATGTTCACACTGCGCAATGACCAAGGTTAATAGATAGATAAACTGAACACTATAATCAGTAATTAGAATTTATACAACATGCATCTGAATATCTGTTTCGATGCCCATGACAAAGTAATGGAGTTAAATTTTCGAGCACCATCACGGGAAGACGTCTTGGACCTTCCCTAGCTTTAGTTTTGAAACCATCTAGGTACGTCAAGCGGTAGAATTACATGAGATCATAGACCAGATCGCATAAGATCAGCTAGCCAGATCACCTAAAATCATATCAGATCAGATCACATAAGACCAGATCACATAAGACCAGATCACATCAAACCAGCTCGCATCAAACCAGCTCGCATCAAACCAGCTCGCATCACCACCTAAATCTTTATTCTGATTCCCGTCTTGTATAGCCATATACTGATTCCAAACAGCCCCAATAAATAAAGTGTCAAGACACCCACCGATCCCTCGGTAGACACGTCCAATGTATGCAGATTCATGTTGATGATGCCAGTGGCCACATTGGCCAACAGGAATATCAACAGACCATTAAAGTTGATTGCCTCCAGCGAATACGGTACACTTTCAAGATACCGGAACCCAGGAGATGTTGGAGCAGGGAAGAAAATCCAATCAATCAATATAAACAATGCAAGAAAAAAGGTGTTGAATGACACCACAAATAGCACATAGGGAAGATTGGCCAATCTTCTAGACGGAGTTCCCCATTGCAGCAACACCTGCAGCAAGGCTGTGTGGAACAACGTCGACAGCCCTAGCATGACAATGCTCCTAGGTCGGCTATCCTGTAACCTGGAATCCCGGTGATTAGTTCTTTTAGGTGGATAAAATAGGTTTCGGAAGCTTACAGTAGTCGGCAAAGTATAGTAGCCTGTGGACCGACCAATCAGGAATATGCTCAAGTAGCCCACAAACGAAAACACTCCTTCTCGATTCTGGGAAAGTAGATCGACTCTTTCCGCCGTCAGCAAGTATGCACGGAAGTTATCATTGGTGAGACTCAGTTCATAAACCCCACCAATAAAGAGAGCGAGCAGTCCAGTGGGGACCAGTCGCTCAGGGAGAGCACCAAGCAATGCAACAAATGGAGGTAAAAAGCCCAGGGTCATGAAAAAATTCCAATGAACTCCGTATTCCGAAACATGTTCTTGATAGTTGAAAAACTTGACGAAAAACAGTCGGATAAGACCCAATACTAGAACAGGTCCACTATGTTTGAGACTTGTAACCAGAGATCGTCCAAGTGAACGACCACTATAGGACCGCAGGCTATCAATCAGTACCGCTCTAGACGAAACAAGGCCCATTGAGAACACAAATGCCCCAACACCCATGTCCATGAGCGAAGTCCCCCAATCTTCGACTTTGGCGAAACGGCGGGGGAAAATGCGGAAATCTACCGCCAGAATGGCAGTACACGTGATTATCATCATATTCGCACGATATACTGTAAGAAACGGTCTCCGGGGAAGATCTACTGCAACATTAGAGGCTGTCGGCTTGTCAGGTTTAGTAGACACAGGTACCTTTGTTATTCCCGTTAAACCTGTCAGCAAAAGCGCCAATCCCGGAAGAACCAGTAAACCATACAGCAAGGTCAAATTCGAGGCATAGATTGTAATTGCCAGGAACAAAGCAAGCCAGTTGAGTACAAAGTCAATTGCCAGCTTGGGCAGGGATCCCATAGAATGACCGTAGTAACGGTGTATAATACTCCATGTAAGGATTCCTAAAGGTGCCGTCAGTGATACAAAATAGATCTCTGAAATCGAGCCACCTGTGAGGCCCGTGACAAACTCCTCGTGGCGTCGTTTATACGCGGCGGAGTTTTCCATGGGGAATGGTGGTGTGGTGGTGGTGATGGAACAGATGGGAGTTGAGTTGAGTTGAGTTGAGTGGTGAGGTGGCATGAGATGAGGCGGATCGGAGGTTGGATTGATGAGATGTAGGGTGATTCAGCATGATCTGGAGGGTACAGAGAAAAATTAGAGTATCAGAGCGGGGGATTTTAATAGCAGGATAGAATTGATTGTATGGAGGTAATTCAAGGGGGTCTTTGACGTTTTAAAGTTGTCTTGTCAGTGGCATTGCACTGTAGATGTCAGTCGGGTCAAAGTAGCGGCAGCAGTGGCAGTAAGCGGAGATAATAGCGGCGGCAACCAAAGTGAACGGGTTATAGTATGATCGAGTTGGAAATATATATCTTTGTGTTGAAAATATAGAATATAATGATGATAATGAAATGCAAGTATTTCTACTAAAATCAACCGGTTTGTTATGGGTTTACAGTGCTATCATGGACATGACATATTGTATGTGGGGAATGGAATCAATGAGCATTAATGGAATAGCAATAATGAAATAGCAGTAAAACGGCATTATTAACACGGTAAACTGTCAGAAGAGCAGGAACCCGGATATTAGTAACTATCAACATTGTAAATAAAAACACCAGACTTTGATGTTCAAAAAACTTCACATTAATGCTTCTTCTGGTAGTTGGTTACTTGGTTACGTCACCAAATACGCAGTGCGCAGAACAAACGTCACTAAATACGCAGTGACAGGAACAAATGAGTCTCGTATTTATAGTCATTTTCTTATACTCGTTTAATACTCTTTCCGATACTTCCAATTAAACTTCATCTCCAATATTGAACACCTCAACATTGAATATCCCTACACTTTTCCTAGTTTGTTCTTCATCAACTGTACCGTCGGTTAATACCATTGTCGTATTGGGCTCTGCCAGATCCAAACCTTTCAGATCCTGTAAATCAACTCCACCACTCAAATCTCCCAACCTCCAATTCCCTGCCAAATTTCTCCTTGCACTGGGATCCACATGTTGATAAATATATAAAACGGAGAAATATATATTCTCGGCCAACTCGTTCAGTACTTGGCGAAACAGAACGTCCTGTGGACTCTTAGAGCCATAAATTAACCTGATAGACCGCTTTACGTTCGCACCACCGCTAAACATGCCCAAAATCAGTCTGAGGAAATGCGTAATTCCAATATCTTGTACAGCTATAATGACGTTGTGTGCTTTTCGAACTGCTTGAATATCCCATCCAAGGCGCACTTTCGTCACCGTCATTGATTGCCGTGGTGCTAGAGATCGAAGTTTCCTTGTTGTACAGTCATCTAGATCGTACCGATTTATCATTATAATGCGGTTGTTCGAACCAAAAGGTGTATCATCTCTAGCAGGGATTGGAGTAAACAGTCTACGTCTTTCTCCGCCTCCATTCCACCATACTAAAACCCCTTCATTTTCTGCCAATTGCAGTATCTTTTCACTTTCAAATTCATAAATCCCCACTTCGGTGTTTAATTCCTCACTTTGTATCAACTTCATCGAGGTGCTTTCATTAACACCAAGTTCCTCCGTACCCTTGAACAACCTCCGTATAATTACAAAACCCAATATCAACAGACTGGGCCCAACTAATCCCGGAAATGTCACTGCCAAGCTCCATAGTACCACTGACGTTGCTATGAACACCTGGTGAATCATACAAATGCAATTTCATTTCATGCAGCATTCATCGATTCCACGGGATCATAGTGTTGGCGCGGTTTGGTGGTGATGGTTACCACGGTTACCGCTCTATCCCTTCTTCGAACTCGCAACGCTCAGTGCTGAACTGTACATCACCTTGCCACCGATACCACGATATTGGGGAGTAACTTAGACTTGAGGAGTGCCATATTAACATCGATTTGTACTCTTTTATCCGACTCTTATCACTTTTTTCAGTTTCTTTTGATATTGGCTACTTTTATTGATTGTTCCTACCTAACTAGTTGGTTTCCTTCTCACCTCCCCCCCAGCTTTCTTATCGCTATCGACCACATAGAACGAGTCTGAATTCTGCCGCCGGCCTTTCTCCACTGTGGCTAAACTAACCCCTACGCATTCTGAAAAGGCGAAGAGTCGAAAACGGGTTCGTGAAGACGATTCTGCTTCTCGCAAGCGCAGGTACCGCGATACTAACATGGCTCCGATATCTTCGTCTGTCAGGTCGACTGGCAACAGCAACAGCAACAGCAATGGCAACGGCAAATCTGTAGCTTCCGCTGTAATTCCGGAGTCTCATGTGTCTTCTGCCGACCGTCCACCTGCTTATTTTGGCCATGATAGCAAGGAAGTAACCCGTCTGATCATTCAGGCTCTGGACGATTTGGGCTATCCCGAGGTGTCGAATGCATTGATTGACAAATCTGGCTACAATATTGAGACTGGACAAGTCAAGGAATTTCGTCTGGCCATATCTAATGGCCAATGGAATGTTGCTGAAGATCTGCTGAAACATTTGGAGCTCGACAGCACTGGCAAGAACTCCCATGAAACCATACTACTTCATACCACCTTTCTTATTCGTCGTCAGCAATACCTTGAGGCTCTCGAAAACGGAGACTCGGCAGATGCTCTTGGAATTCTTCAGCATCAGTTGGCTCCTCTGGGAATCCACAAGAAGGAACTGCATGCTCTGAGCGAATTGGCCCTGGTTTCATCTCCTGCAGAGCTGAAGAGTGCTATCAATTGGGATGGAATTAAAAGCAGATATGTTTTGTTACGAGGACTCGAGGAATTCTTGTCCCCTTCTATTATGATTGCTCCTCACCGCCTGGCTACGTTGCTTGACAAGGCTCTGGAGTATCAAGTTTCGAATGCCAACTATTGGGTCACCCAGGATCGATCTATCTTCTCTTTATATCGAGATTATACAGATAAAAGAGAGCGATTCCCAATCCACTGCAAGCACGTTCTTTCGAAACATACTGATGAAGTTTGGCATGTGTCGTTCAGCCATTCCGGCAACAAGCTTGTGTCTGCTTCTAAAGATAGCACCATTATTATCTGGGATGCAGTGACGTTCAACCAAGACTCTTGCCAGATCATCAAGGCTCATGATAAGGGGGTACTGGCAGTGGAATGGTCTCCTGACGACAAGCATTTATTATCTTCTTCTACCGACCACCAAGTGAAGCTATGGGATGCATCGACCGGCGATTTGGTATGTACCTTCAGTGAGCATACAGACGTTGTAGGATCAGTCGGATGGCTACCGGACTCGAAGCATTTTGTAACTGGGTCGCCTGATAAACGACTAATTATGTGGGATATTACAGGTCGCAAGATTTTCCAATGGGAAAGCAACCGAGTCATGAATTTAGCCATCTCACCCGACGGTAAGAAAATGGTGGTGTTATGCCATGACAGCGTCATAAATCTGTACGACTTGGAAACCCGAGAGCTGGAAAGCTGTGTATCGATGGATCGTGTTCTTAGCTGCGTTAGTATATCCAAGGATTCACGTTATGCACTAATCAACGTTGCAAAGGACGAGGTATTTTTATGGGATTTGCAGACCATTCGAATTACACGAAAGTACGTTGGTCAACAGCAGACGGAATTCATGATTCGGTCCTGCTTTGGAGGCGTTCTGGAGAATTTCATTTTGAGCGGATCGGAAGATGCCAATATTTATGTTTGGAACAGACATACCACTGAATTGGTCGAAGTTTTGTCAGGTCATGAAGGTACTGTTAATTGTGTCAAATGGGATCCTAAAGGGAGACCGCTTTTCGCCAGTGCTGGCGACGATAAGACAATCAGAATATGGGAGCCTTTGACTGGGTCGTCCTAGAGTAGTTCGCCCTAGAGTAGTTCTCTTTGAGTGAACACTTTATTGACCGTTCTATACTTTCTTCGGTATGGAACGGTGCGTTTCAAGAGTAGCTTCTCTAGTGATCTATTCATCAACCATGCATGTTTTTTTGATGCATATTGCACATTGCACTAGACATATTCATTATATGTACTCATCTTGCAATAAATATCCTTTAATTTTAGTTCAAGTTATGCATGTTTGCCTTTTTGTTTTGCTTTCCGTTCAGTTATTAACCTAAAGCAACCCATTGATTTCGCACCAATTATTGTTCGGCAAGAAAACTCCTTCAGGATCCAACTTTTCTCGGATGTTCTTCCACTTCTGCAAATTAGAGCCGTACATTTTGGGTAGCCAAGGACCCAAGCCTCTCATTTCTCCATCGTACTTGGGTATATAGTCTTTAACAGGATCAGGGCCCAAAAAGTTCTTCGCCCAGTGGGGTTTACCTTCGGCCTCGTACAGAATTCTCTCAAAAACTTTATACCATTTGTCAATAGGAGCATTCCAGAAGAAGGGTCGGTAAATGGTAGCGTTGAGATGAAGATTGAGGGAGTTCACACTAGGAGGATTTGTATAAGAAAGCTCAGGTGTAGAGTCCAAAAACGGTCGGACAAAGTTACCAGGAATAGAGCCCTTTGTGCCGTCATCAAAACCCCGGACAAGCGAGCCATCAGATGCAGTGAAATCTGCCCGAGCTTGATCAGTTTCAAACGATGTGTTGGAAACACGGACCTCAAAAGGAGAATGGACATAAAAGGTACCTTGCTTGGCAGCCTGTTTGATCTCATCATGAAGTTCCAGTAAAACAGTCCGACCGCGGTCAAGAGGACAAGCCCATTCGTTTACAAACTGGGAGAAAAGACAGTCCATGTTCAGAGCTTCGACTGAGTTTCGAATGGCAGTTGCAGGGGCTGTTTCCAGATCACCATATTGATGGTTAAACACCCATCGTTCGATAGCAGGAGTCAAACTGGGCACAAGCTTAACTGATACCCACAGTAGAGATTCATAGAAAAAGCGTCCAAATGAAGTGGCATAGAAAGAGTAAGGGGGCAATGTTTCAGCAACGTCATCTGAAACCCGGTCGGCTCGCCACAAAATGACCCGGTCAGTATAAGGATACCACCATACTCGAATGAATTCGGAAGAAGTCCATACTGAGGGCCAGTATTTCGGGGAAATGAAGTCTTCAAATTGAACGATTTCCTGCTTGTATGACAGTTTGAATTTAGGAACAGCTCGAACAGTGGCTCTGACTATGATTCCAAGCTTTCCCAGAGAACACAGCGCAGCCTTGAAGATATCGGGATTTGTATTTTCATCAGCAAAAATCGTCTCACCAGTACCATCAACAATTGTCAGGTTGACAAGCTGGTTTGATACAAGTCCGTGATATGCAGAGGATCCGTGAGTAGCAGTACTGATGATTCCAGCAATGCTCTGATCGGAAATAGACCCCAGATTCTGGATAGCAAGCTTGTTTTCAGCCAGATATTGATTTAATTGATAAATTCTAATCCCAGCATCAACAGTGACATCGGTATAGTTTTCATGGGTCTTGAAAGCCAATACCTTGTTCAATTTATCAAGATTAACAATCCATCCGCCCTGGTTCATCGTCATGATAGAAGGCGAATGACCCGATCCCACGACATTGATAGTCTGTCCAAGTTGAGCTGCTGTTTTTACAATCGACTGGACTTCTTCAACGCTGGTAGGTTGAAGGTAACGCTGTGGTTTGCAGAAGAACGTTTCTGCCCAAGTATGGTGACCAGAAGCCACCGACAACAGAGACAATTCTTGAAGGGATAAAATGCCAGGCATTTAGCTATATGAACTGAGGAAAAACAATCCGGGGAATATATACGGTGAACAGGTAGTAAAACCGGCGCTTAAAGGGTCACCGAACAGGTAGAGTACGGCAATAATTGATCAATGAAATATTAGCAAACCAATGATATGATCAACAAATATGTACAAAACCGGTGCTTATGTCCAACCAGTAAGTGCTAGAGACCTGGTTAGCAGTGAATCGAATAGAAATCGAAAAGGGAGGTAGAGACCGAAGGAGGATCACAGAAGGTGGTGTGGGATGTTGGTAACCTGAAATTGGGTTGGATATCACGTGATTTCCATGGATCATCTATGAAATCGCTAGTTGAAGTGCAACAACCGTAGTGATTCATGATATTGAGGGCTTCCAAGGGCCAGATCCCGTTCAAAGCATATAGTACTGGATAGCATATATCACTGAATATTGGTTTCAAATTTACTTTCAAAACTCAGATTTCACTGGGTTTGTGAATGAAGGTACATCGCACACACTCCCAGAAATGTCGGATAGTCTAACATGGTATCGTGCAGAGACGAGGAAACTTGCATAGCATCGTAAGAAGGTACCTTGAATAACCGAAAAAATACCTTGGATAACCGAAAGAATACCTTGGATAACCGAAGAGAATACCTTGGATAACCGAAGAGAATACCTTGGATAACCGAAGAGAACGCCCCGGATAATTTAATAGTAGGCGTCTGATAACTTTATTGCATGTCTCAGATATGATGTTAATACAGTTGGGTGGATCTGTAAATGCGGTGATGACGTCTGTCTCACAATACAAACTCTTATACCTTGAAAGTTTATTTAAATCATTATAGGAGAAATAAGCTTTATCATTTCTCAAAAAATACCTACTTTGGTTGCACAATAGACAGATAATATAGGTGAAATGAATCGTGGGTACACTGCTAGTTCCATTGTATTCATAGGTGACCGTTAGATATGGGCCTTCACGATCAAATGCGATTCCTTCAGTCGAATTTCGCAATGGTCACGAACAAAAAGAGGTTCCAAACAAAAAGAGGTTCCAAGCAAAAAGAGGCTCCAAGGCTATGAGGTCTATGAATAATGTGCATAACGACTCTGTATCAAAACAGCTCAAATTCAATTCATTCTAGAATCTTATCGAACTGGAACCACGTGCGGTGCGGCGTGCAAAGCTGGGCTGCTGCCACGCCAACAAGAACTGAGCGATTCAGCAAGAAGATCAAGCAGATTAGTAAAAGATCACGAAGACCAAGAAAATCGCGATTATTAAGTCATAGTGGTTATTTGACCTATTCGGGGAAATGGTATTTGGCTTGGCGCGACTAAATTATGGGCAGATCATAGAGTGCATGCATGGCTCGGTGCAGATAAGCTGCAATGGAAAATACAACTTTTGTTAACTCCGGTGACGATAGGAGGTCCAGAGAGTGAGTTTCAGGGATTTGCAGTGTAGTTTCAATATGCTCGATGAGACAAATCTTCAGCATGTCATCAAGGGGTTTTGGCATAAGAGTAGGATCAATTGATAGTCTATTGTTCTTTTGTTCTTTTTAATTCTCAACAATACAGAGCTTACATATTGGGTCCGATGAGAAATCGAACAAACAATGAGATTTCACCAAAACACCAAAACCACCGTATATCCACGGCCTAGCCGGACCCATTTAGTCGATTTCAATTGTGGCATCTCTTGTAGGCCCTTCAGATACTTTATGCCGATCTGAGCACTAAAAACCCGGCAATCCACTCTGGGAGAGGAAATTAGCCCGTGATATCCCAGATCAAAGTTAAACATTATCACAGGTCTCAGCCACATCTTCAACAAAGAGAAACCCCCCACCGCATGAGCAAAACAAGGACACAATAGTTATCAAAATAGGAGCTACGGAAAACATGGCGGAAATGAAAATATTTTTTTATAAGCTTTATGACGCGGAGACCCTAAGGTGGTTGGGTGGATGGTTTTACAGACGGATCGACCGATAGTTGGCTGGCCTGGCTAGATTGGAAAAATCCAAAAAAAAAATTTGCACAATCGTGGATGACTAAAGTCAAAGGGGCCGGTTTTAGCAGCGATCGTCAACTCGATACGGAACTTTGTTGAAAGATGGAAAGCACACATCATTTCCCGAAACGGACCAGATAATGTAACGGGCAAGGGCTAACGCAAAAGGGGAGCTGTTTTTAGCACAGGAAGGGCGAGCGCGTTGAGAGCTGTGATGTTAAGGAAGCGAATGGTGAAGAGATAGGAAAGAAGAGATGAACAATCAGAGGAGAAGAGAAGTAGACTGGAAACAAGTAAAACGTAACAGAACCTATAACAGGATCTATTCTGAATAAGAAATAAAAAAATGTTTTAAATATTATAACTTTACGATAACAAACTATAGTGGTTCAGTTAATTATCGGAATTTAATAGCATGGTGTAGGGGGCCAACCAAAGTGGGATCAGAATTCTTTCAAATATTGAAATGTTGGAAAAAAGTCTTTTTTAGGCTCTTCACCGCACTGCAATGGGGCTTAAAGAAGTTAAATAAACAAAACACTTTGTAAAACTACGGCACAATCATACTACTCAGCGCATGATACGCACGTAATGCTCCGGGAAACGTGGGAAACTAGGGCCGTAGATATTCCGGAAGAGCTTGTTTTACTACAGACTGCGACTTGTTGGAGCCCGTATAGTAGACGGCAGACACAACAGCAGCCGAATTCCGTCCCCCGCAATAATCAAAACAAACCACCTAGTCTCAAAGACCTGAGCGCGCGCAAACTGGCGCAACACGGTGATTGTATTAGTGCCCGGTTACTGGCCGAGTACGGATGGAGTGTTTGGAAGCCAGTATGGCGCGAATTGTGTTCAACGGGCCAAGACTCGTTCGAGTTATTTGTTCAGTTTGCTAGGGTTTTTGGGCGGGAAACTGGATTTCGCTGCATGACCGAGCCTCATCAGCAAGAAGATCACCAACAACTAGAATACCAGGAGCATCGTCAGGATATTTCAAAACAGACCCCTACTAATAGGTCTAGACGCGTTCCCGCAGCTCTTCGAGTAGAACAAATGGATATCTCCGTACCAGTCAACCTCCAGTTTCTACGGACTTTAGCACACCATCTGCGGCTCCTGCGTGAAAAGCCTCTCCACAATGCCGAAACCAAAACCAAAACTAAAACTCAAACCAGAATTCCGCCGAATATCACTATCAAACCCTGCAATGGCGTGGTGTGTCTAGATCTGAGCGGGATGCAGCTGGGATCATCGTGGGCCGACAGCAGGTCGGTGCTGATCGGTCTACCAGATTTGCCAGGTCTGGCAGCTCTCCGAATCGAGAGCATCGACCCACAGACGGCATCAAACTGGGCCACCAGTATCAAACTGGGCAAAAAGTGGTCATCGCTCAAATTACTTAGTATAGCGGGTGGCCGTAGTCTGGACGACGACCAGACCGGGGTGTTTGTTTTGCTGCATCATCTGGGACAAAAGCGTCGGTTTGCGGTGCAACTTCATCAGAATCATAATTATCTGGCAAAACTTGTGCAACATCTACCAACATTGGAATCTATCACAGTCCGTAAAAGAAGTCTACCGGGCTCCTTGGCCCACGCGCTAAAACTGATTGGCTCTCAAAGACCCCCAGGTGTGGTTATTTCCATGCAGCCCTTTCCCAGCCGTCGGGCTGATTCGCCAGATGCGAACTCCCAACCCACATGGCTGGTGCTGCCTGAAAAACGTGGATTGGCGCGGCGACCAATCACATAGCTCGGTGCCTACCATGTGTGAGTTCCACAGGCCCAGCGTTGATTGTGAAGATGCTCACACGATGGCACTCCAAAAAAGTTTTTTTCATCGGCTGCCATACGTTAGATATAAAGTGCAGGCTCCCGCCGTCTGTGGATAAAAGATTATCATCAGATTCAAGACGGTCAATCTTTCTCATCTCTTTTTGTTTATAATCTAGATACATAACAATAAGAAGCGATGAGCGGACCTCCTACCCACCACGTTCCCGTCGTGGGGTTGATTCCCTCCCCCCACGGTCCTCAGGACTATGACACTGTTGACGGTCAGATTGTCGACGAGCAGACTGCTGATTACGCTTTCACCGATAAGAATGAAAAGGCCATTTTCCAGTATATTCTGCACCCCGATGATGCCTACACTGCTGACGGCACTTACTGGGCTGATTTGAGTCTTGGAAACCGATGGTCCTTTGTTAACCAGGTCAACAACCGAGAAACCGCAAAGGAATTCAATGCTTTCTGGACTACTTTCAAGTCCGACCCCTTGGAGCCTGTTAGATGGTACTTCCGACACTGTGTGCTCCCCGGTATGGGTCTTGGTTTGGAAGGTTATGTACTTTTCTCCATTGGTAATGTTTCTTCTCTGTTCCAGAACGTCTGGCCCGCCTGCTGGAAGACCTTCAAGGTCTGCAACAAGAACTGGGTTGCTGCTGTCACTTACCTTGAAATCGTCGGAATCATGTTTGGCCAGGTCCTGGTCGGTTTGATTGGTGACGGTCTCGGACGAAGATGGGGTCTTATTCAGGATGCTGCTATCATGTTTGTCGGTTTGCTTATGCTTACTGCCGCTTGGGGTACCACTCTCAACGGCTGGATCATCTGCTACGCCTGGTCTCTGTTTTTCTACTCTATCGGTGTCGGTGGAGAGTATCCTATGACTGCTACCTCCGGTATGGAGAGAAACACTGTTTCTTACCTTTCTTCCAAGGAAGATCGTCTCCATCGTGGTCGAAAGGTCCAGCTTGCTTTCCTTATGCAAGGTTGGGGTCAGTTTTTCAACCAGGTCTTGTTGATCTTGTTGCTTCTTATTTTCCATCACGGTGATGGCAATCCTCCTTATTCCAAGGTCGCTACTCAGTGGACCTTCCGAATTGCCTTTGCTATCCCCGCTATCGGTACCTTGTGGTTGGTTTACTACCGAACCTTCAAGATGCCTTATCCTTCCAAGGCTTTAGAAGATGCCAAGAAGAAGAACCACGTTACCGGTTACGATTATCAGTCTCTTAAGTTGACCGTCCGATACTTTGGCCCCAGATTGCTCGCCACCACTGGTGCCTGGTTCTGTAACGATGTCTTCTTCTACGGTAACAAGCTTTTCCAGGGTGATTTCATCAAGGTCATCTCCCCCGATTCCAAGGGTGTCATGCTCGGTTGGTTGTACAATATGATCAACATTGGTGTTTCTCTCGCTGGATACTACCTTGCTGCCTTTTTGATTGACCACAAGTTTTATGGTCGAAACATTATGCAGCAGGTTGGTTTCATTATGGACTTCATTCTGTTTGTTGTTCCTGCATTCCACTATGACCATTACCGAAAGCCTGAGCATATTCATGAGTTCCAGACCATGTACTATCTCTCTTCTTTCTTCAACCAGTTTGGTCCTAATGCTGTCACTTTCTTGGTGGCTGCTGAGGTTTTCCCTACTTCCATCCGAGCTTCTGCCCACGGTTTCTCTGCTGCCTGGGGTAAGGCCGGCGCTCTTTTTGCAACTGTCCTTTACAACTACATTTCTAACCAGACCAAGTTCTACTTTGTTCCCTGGTTCGGTCTTGCTGGTATGTTGGTGACCTTTTTGTTTTTGCCTGATACCACTGGTCTCGATCTCCGAGAACAGGATCGACGATGGAAGTTCATCACCGAGGGACGAGAGCATGAATACCATGGTGTCGCCATCCACCCTCGACATTTGTCTCTGTGGGAGCGATGGAGAGGTATTGGCAAGAACTACAACCCTGAGTTGGACTACAAGCAAAAGGTTGAAGAGCTGCGAGGTGACTGGTTGGAGCGACAGCGAGAAAAGGCTGCCAATGACTCTGAGACTGATGACAACGGATCTCACCCCGTTGATCACGAATTGTCTCCTGAGGTCCACCAGTACTTTGTCCAGACTTCTCCTAATATGGTTCCCGAAGGTAAGGGTGTCGATGAGAAGTTGGCTCTTCCCGATGCTGCCCAGAGTTAGACTCCGGTAATTAAGATGTTTTGAAAATTCCCGCTTAGCAAAATATAACGTTTTTTAATATTGAACTTTTTATTTTTATTTCTTATATTTTTTGTGCAAATTGCCTAAATTTATCGGTAGTCCTTCTGTTAGCATTTTCGTAGTTCAAATCTCCCTAGACAAGCAACTGGGATTGCTCTATTTCAGAGAATGTGAGTGGATCAATAATCATCAATGTTAACCACCACTCTCTTTGATTGCTTCGGCTCTTGATTTGCGCCTGTCGATCGAACTTGAGTAGCCATGTAGGGTTCTTTTTTTCCCCGCAAACACGGACGGTCTTATTTGATCGACATGTCCGTTTCATTTGCTGCTAACCCATGCCCTGCAACTATGTCGTTCAGAAGCAGTCGCAAATGTTGATTCTTTGTTAACATTCTATCAGATCGACAATGTTTTTGTATATGGATATTTGGTCTCGACTTTTTTCTCAAGTTTGCTTGCTGTATATCCCGTAGATCAAGCGATCAGTAACTACTCGTCAGCGTATTGAGCAATAGCAAGCACGTATTTCAACAGATCCACTGACCACTGTAGTTTCAGATCGAGGGGTAAAGAGTGAATTATTGAAGATCAAGTAAAGAACTACTTTGCTTAGAACTACTTTGCTTAGAACTACTTTGCTTAGAGATATGACATAGTCATTGCGTTGGGCCTCGCCATATCTTCTGGTGAGTGTTTTACCTACATTAATCCGTGATCCTCCTGGGTCACTTGCACTAGTCGGGCTTCCTGTTTAGAAAGCTTTCATAGGCAATTCATATTGCTGCTGAGACTTACCTTATTTTTACGAATTTTTTGCTGTTTTTCAGTTGATGCTAATAAACGACTTTAGAGGCTGTTGAAGATACACTATCTATACAGTGTATTTTGCTGACATAGAAGCATACTATCATAGGAAATTACAGAACACAAAAGCATCCAAACCAAAAATATAAACAGAAATATACCAAGCCATACAGTAAAAGATTTATTACTAAGAGATCTTTTCTTTAACTCGATATCACGAAATTGTCGCCTAGGACACCACTAAGCGGCAGAAATCTGCGTGTTTATCCTCTATACTTGAGACACGTGACCAGAAAATACGTTCTACAGTGTCTGGCGATGACCTCTTTAAAATATTTTTTTAAAATCATTTCATTAAAGACACTATACATAAGAAGTCATATAATTATCATCAGCTACTTCAATATCCAATAGAGTGGCATGTAGGTCCACGAAACAGTCCAATCCTCATGGCCACCGAACTACGCAGTACCCCGTATATTTCCTGCAGAGTCCACATCTGCTCTGTAAAACACGTCGATTCGCCCCACAGAACCCCACAGAACCCTGCCGAGCGAAACAGTCATACTGTAGTTATAAACACATGCTACTTCATTCTGGAAGCTTCTGGACTCAGATACTGGCCAAGACTGACCCAATTGTGTGCCTACTGTGAGATTCGGCGAAGAAGCCCGACATGCCAAGCCAATAACATTTGTCGATAAGAAAAGCGATACTAGTCTTCGATCTTCGAATGAGATATCCCGAACCTCATGGCACTAAATAAATTCCAGGTACAGTCGAGTAAACTCGTCGGAGGCCGAAGAACTGATCTAGGGTTTATTTTCAACAGCCGCACTATATGCGGCCATTTATTATAGTTTATCGGAGTCCTTGATAGTACGGCTGTGCAGATGGCGTCCAGTTTATTTTGAAATTTTGGGGGGCAAAAACAGGATGAAAGAGCGGGATAAAAGACAGAATTTCGATAGAAAATCTTCTATAACATAAAGCAAAGGTATTATAAATGATAACTACATAAAAGCAATATTGTAGAGTCAAAAAATCCTTCAATACCAGTGATTTGGCGTGGTTCTGTAGATGTTAAGGCTTAACAGCTATGTCTCTTCGCCTCCGCATCTACGTAATACTCCCGTGCCGTCGTCCGCTTCCTTAGTACTTCTGCGCCACCGAGATAACACAAAGGCGAAAGTATAAGAACCGTGAAATATCCTGCTGAAACTCGGATATTGTTGCACGTTACTTTGATACTATCCAGTATTATTCAACTTATATCAACATGACCCCTCCCCCTTGCAACCCAAATAACGATGGTCGGGCGCCTAATCCCGGCAATTTCGTGGAACTGATCAACGAATTCTTTCCTTTCATCAAGATCAATCTCAATGAGAATGAGAATGAAAGAAACCGCGGTCCCTACGGTCCTCATGGTCACCCCGGCCACCACGGCCACTATGGCCACCATGGCCGAAGATACGGTCCACCTCCTGGTCCACCTCCTCCCCCAGGACCACCACCTCCTCCAGGACCTCCTCCTCCACCTGGATATGATGATGAAAAGAACTTCGATGGAGCTGAACCTTCTCGAAAACATGGAAAAGGTAGACATGGAGCAAAGCACCATAGACATCATCATTTTGGTTCGTCCAGTGAGTCTTCAAGCGACTCATCTGGCGATGAAGCTGCCTTCTCTGACAAGGGCAAAGGCGAACGAAGATGCGGTCGTCATGGACGACATGGGCATCACGGTCCCTGTGAGTTCCATGCACATGGATTTGGAGGCCATCACGGTCCCCATGGAAGACATGGCCCTCATGGACGGCATGGACCCCATGGACCTGGCGAGTTCCACGGTCATGGATTTGGCGGAAGGCATGGTCCTCCAGGCTTTGGAATGGAAGGATTTGCAGGACCAGGCGACTTTTATGCTCATTTATTTGGTGGCTGTAGTGCAGGACCAGATGGGGTTCACGGATATGGGTCCAGTGAGCGTCATGAAGGTCGAGGAGTTCATGGCCGAAGACATTGCCATAGAGGTTCCAAGAAGCTCAAAACTGTCGAAATTGCTGGCGGTGCCAAGATTACCTTTGACCGTAAGGTAAAGTACTCGTCAGGCGATGACTTGCCCAACCAGCTGCCTCGAAGTTCTCGTTTCAATATCCGAGATGTTGAGATTCCTATCTCTAATACAGATGAAGCAATCCTACTTAAATACTCTGCTCAGGGCGACAGTTATCAAATTCCTGTCGATGTTTTGCAAGATCAATCAGGAAACTACGTTCTGAAACTGCCTATCCCTGGTTCAGCAAAAGATGATGTCGAGGTTTCTCTCATTGAAGGTACCAACCGAATTTCAATTACTGGTACCACCCCCAATAGTGAACTAGAATCTGGTCAAGTTCTATTTTCTCAGGCAGTATCGGGTGATTTTGCAGTTATAGTCGAGTTTCCTTCTTCTTTTGAAATTGATCAATCTGCTATTCGATCTACTCTGAGCAAGGGAGTTCTTAGAGTTATTGTCTCTAACAATCCTGCCAAACCAACACGAATTGACGTCGAGACCGGTCCAAATGCTAGTGAGGAAGATATCGATTTAAAGAGCGTCGGAGCCGATGATCCTGAGGATGCTGATATTGAGACTCTGGCCGAGGAGACCGAGAGGGCCCGTATAGTAGAGAATTTGGACCCATCTGGCAATGCTACGCCTGAGCTTGATAGCGATACGGTAATTGTAAGTGCTAGTCTTGATTAAGTCAGCTAGCTCTATTTGGTGGGATACATTTTGAGGAGCGCAGTTAAGCGTGTTTAAGCATTGGATATGACTATTCCGCCTTACTACATCTCATTACGATCTCTTTGGCCATTATGGAACTTTTTAGAGTGTTACATAAGCTTAAATATTATGCAAGTATAAATGATATGGAACTTTTTACAATGTTATGGAAGTCTAAAATTTACAATGTTACTGAAGTCTAAAAGATATGGAACTTCTTACAATGATATGTAACTTCTTGCAATGTTATGCAAGTCTAAAAGATATGGAACTTCTCCAATGTTATGCAAGTCTAAAAGATATGGAACTTTTTACCAATGTTATGGAAGTCTAAAAGATATGGAACTTTTACCAATGTTATGCAAGTCTAATGATATGGAACTTCTTACAAATGTTATGGAAGTCTAAAATTTACAATGTTATAGAAGTCTAAAAGATATGGAACTTTTACCAATGTTATGCAAGTCTAAAATTTACAATGTTATAGAAGTCTAAAAGATATGGAACTTTTTACCAATGTTATGGAAGTCTAAAATTTACAATGTTATAGAAGTCTAAAAGATATGGAACTTCTTATAAATGTTATGGAAGTCTAAAAGATATGGAACTTCTTACAATGATATGGAACTTCTTGCAATGATATGGAAGTCTAAAAGATATGGAACTTTTACCAATGTTATGCAAGTCTAATGATATGGAACTTTTTACAATGTTATGGAAGTCTACAAGATATGGAACTTTTACCAATGTTATGCAAGTCTAAAATTTACAATGTTATAGAAGTCTAAAAGATATGGAACTTTTACAAATGTTATGGAAGTCTTAAAGATATGGAACTTCTTACAAATGTTATGGAAGTCTTAAAGATATGGAACTTCTTACAAATGTTATGGAAGTCTAAAAGATATGGAACTTCTTACAAGTCTAGATGATATGGAACTTTTCACCAAATATATGGAACTTCTATGTAATATTCCAGTCAAGTACAACGTATCCCACTGCTGCCGATCTCGCTTCAATTTGAAATATCGGCTTTGGTTGTCAGCGCCGTTGATACTATGAGGCACATTTTTTCATCCAGAAGTCCACAAAAACACTACAAGACGGATAACACGCAAAACACCTTAAATACTAACCATATCCATTCTTCTTTTTAGTATAAATATATCCATGCACCTTTAATAACTTGGCACTGGCCGTAAAATCTAATCGCTATCAGTCTGCATTTAGCAGTCTTCACCGGCATCAGACGGTCCTTTCCTAATCGGGAATGCGGGCTGCAATGATTACTCACACTGACTGCAACACCTCCTCAGTGCCGTGTGGTTTGAATAAGATAAAAGGATGGAACATCCAAATTATCTTTCTTCCCAACACCTTTAATTATAGACGGATATTATAGAAGAACGTTACTTTCGTTCAAAGAAAAAAAGCACTGGACATTAGTCTATCTCCTCCGCCTTAGTTAAATTCTCAACGGCTCAACTCCGTTCTTTTTCTCGGCTGTAGTCTCCTCTTTCTACCCGGGTTTCACGACTTCTTTCATACCATACCTTAACGTACCCCCGTCGGAGTACGTTTTCCTCTTAGTTTTTTTTTCGCTCCGCTAGGCTTCACCCTAGCGACGAAAAAGCCGAGTCAGTCGCAACAGCGCTACTTGGCATCTTAAAGCAAACCGCCAGGCTTGTCGAGTTTCGAAGAGTTTTTTACCCTTTCATCTCCTCGACCCAAGTTGGATCAGTTATTTCTGGACGATTACACTATTTTCGTGCCCGAAATAATTGATAATAAGAACCCTACACCGGAACTATGTCTTCCTCTACTATCGTATCAAGAATCACAGGAGCCCCAGCCTTCCGCTGGGATGTTCTCTACCGAGAATCTCAGAGAAATTAACTCTCTGGAGCTCGGTAGCTATCTGAATGGAGATATCCACAGTTCTCCTGACTCGTCTGCCCAGACACCTTTGCTAAGTTCGCTCGAAACATCTCCAGTGCTTCACCAGAACACCAACCCCAGTACTAGTATTCAGGTTGGTGATTCTGTCTCTGGAAGCAGCTCGACTGCTTTGTCTGTCTCTCCTGTCTTGTCTCTGAACGACATGGCTACTCCTCTATTTATCAATACGCCCTACACTGAAAAGCGAAGTGCTATTGTGTTTGACGAGGATACTTCTAGCCAGTCCAGTTCCAAGAGAATCAAGTCTGAGACTGATGAATCTCCTGAGCTTCCTCCTATTGTTGTCAAGAATCCTCACGACCCGGCCAGTGTCCGTCGTGCTAGGAACACTGAAGCAGCTAGAAGATCTCGGGCGAAGAAGAATAACCGGCTCAGCCAGCTCGAAGAAATGGTGAACCAGTTGATGAATAAGAATATGATGCTTGAAGCTGAAAACAAGGTTTTGAAGGGAATGCTTGGAAACAAGTAAATCTCGTTGTTATACTTTGCTGCTGCCGAAACTTAATCATGTTGTTTTGTTATTTTGGTCTTTATTTTTTTTGTCTTGTCTTGTCCTGTCTTGTCTTGTTCGTCGCTATATAAAACCAAATTTGAAATGAATAAAAAAATTCTGGTTAAAATGCTGTGTAAAGAAGTTGTTCGTATTCAACGCCAATGTAGCTGTGCGTGCCCAGTGGAAAGTTTATAAGTGGTTGCACTTCACAGTCATTTTTTGATGTTCGTTCGTACTTTTTCAGAAGAGATACCCCATACGAACGTTGAATTAAAAGACATTACTCGTGTAAATAGAACTTAATACATCTAGTGAAGAGTATGATTCAAATATAGTGTAATATGGAAAATTCCTATAATAAACAAGCATATTTGACCGTGAATTTTTGAGAACTAACCATCCAGTCGTAAAACTACACAAGTGAGGACACCAAAAAAGTTTATGTCAGGCAGCAAGCCAAGAACAAAACCACTCTACTGAGTCATGTATAGATGGTACGTGCACATTTAATAGTAAATATCACATAAAAGGACATAAATTATCGGCCACCTGATCTCGAATACCTACTGAATAGAATCAGGACGATCAGTGCGGATGTGAGTAACGTGACCTACAGGGGGTGTGAATTTGAGGTAACTAACCTTGATAGCAGCTGCTATATTTCAACCAGTCAGTCAACTGATTTTGCTCGACCTCTGAGCTTAACAATGACAGAGTTTTAAAAGGATTTCCAAATGCAGTTGCTAGAAATGCTCCAGTATATTTCAAATCAGTGTCGTACCAACTTTTCCTTGAAATCGCCCACGCCAATGGCGGTCTGGTAGGCTAATGACAGTCAGGCGTTCGTGCCCAGACAACACAGATACGTCTAACAGATACGCACAAAGAAGTGGGGTAAACCATAAATGAATACCGAAATGTGGTGTCAAACACATTACTGCAGGACATGGGGCCTAAAAAAACGCCTAGAACTGTGGTTTGCGGCTTGGCTTACTTCGATGGATATGGGTTCTCCGATCTTATCAGAACGGCAGCTTGCAGAAACAATGAGAACAAGCCACCACATAAGATCGGCAGCTCAAGTCAGTTTGCCAGGTCAGTTCACGGGTGGAATAGCCTATAACAACGAATTTGCAGACTGATTGGGATATTATTCGCATAATGTAGCCCAATCCAAGAACGTCGCCCAGACTCTTGGAAAACCGAGACCGGAAAATAGTCGTGATGAGGGGTAGCATGGTTCTTTGGGCGGACGTATAGTAGCAAGGGAGAGTGCAGGACAACATACACGTACGATAGCAATAATACACGAATGATCGCAAGTACAGAAAGATAGTAACTGTTTTAACATTGATTAATTTACGTATAATAATTGAATGCGTGGTCATGCTTAATGTTTATTTCATAGAAGTCTGTTTGTGCAGCCACTCTATGTTAGCCGTGCAGTCAAATTTCATTTCTCTTGATCCAAATAAGTCCGTCCGCACCGTTTCACCAATATCCCATACCAAACTCAGAGAACAAACAGCTAGGCCAGGCGAAATCAATTCCTGCAAGAACTATCATCCAGTTCTGGACTTGTAGGGGGATAATTTGCCGGAGCATGGTAGATGAATCGCCCCAATATCATTGAAAGTCCAAGCAGACGAGCCAAGAAAAATGTGGGGTAATAATAGAGAGGGGAATCAAAGTGGGCAGTAGAAATCAGCGTTTTGAAGTCGATAAGGAAGAACTGGCGCATTGAAGGAAAATCTTGGTTGGATGAAGAGCGGGGCTCGGTATCGATATAGATTTTATATGCCGAGTCAGAATGTACCGATGATGTTGATCAACTGTAGAATGTACAGGCTATAGTTGAACGTATAATGCATTTACAATAGTCATATTGATTCAAAGCATGTATGATGAATGGATCAACAAAGTTCAACTTGATAGTACAATCCCCTCATTCTCGAGGCTGAGTTTTCTCCATATAACGTCCAAAGTTTGCCGAACCCCACATTGCAATGTCTGTCAGGGCCATATTTGCGGGACGTCTCCGATGGGCTGGAACAGTTTGCAACACCACCGCATGTAATATCGTCGTATATAAATACTTGGCATAGCCCCATGATGAGTTTCTAATATTGATTAGACATATTTGCTGATAAGAATCAGTCAATCACTTCGAACCAAATCTCTCAACGTAAACATCTCGAGCCTAGCACCGTTGAACGACCAAGATCATGTCGATATTATCCATCTTCACCCCTCCTTGGGCCCAGCTGGGTACTGGAATCAAAGAGGTGATCAACCAGATCAAAGCAACTCATCTTCCAATCACAGCTGAGGCCAATGGACAGTTCATTGCTTCACTGCCTCCGACATTTGGAGATTATCCTAATCATACCGATGTTGCACCGGCTGCTCTTTTCACTGCGCTGTTTGCTATTATTGCTGCCGCACACTTTTATATTTTTATAAAAAATTATACCCGGGGTCAAAACTTCTGGATCAGCTTTGGCATGGGTTCTTATGGTATCATGAAGATGATCGGTATGGCTACAAGAATCCCTCCGGCATTTGACTCGACTAAGGTCAATCTGACGGTAGTGGCAGGAGTGTTCACTCAGACTCCACCTATGTACCTAAATGTGCTGAATATGATTCTTGCGCATCGAATATTCACTTGGAGACATCCTGAGACCGGGGCATCCAAGGTATTTAATTTGCAGATGGCCCAGTGTTACTTTTTTGTGATTGCAGTTATCGTTCTGTCAGTGGTGGGCCAGGTTGTTCCTATTTATCACTTTCTCAGCCCTCATAATGCGACGACTTGCAAACGGCTGGTAGAAGCGGGTGCTGTTTTACAGACCGCATATGCTGGAGCCAGTTTCCTTATGATTGGCATTGCCTATGCTTGCTCTCCTGGAACTATTGATCATCGATTTTTCCGAATCCCTAAGAAAATCTTGCGGGAACAGCTTCCTCATACTTTCCAGCCTACTTGGATTGAGTCCACCAATTTTTGGTATTTTCCTACCAAGGGTTCTCAGCATATTATTTACAAGGACGACCCTGAAGGACTCGACAAGGCCATCCGGGTGATTTCGTCCGATCAGGAACCTGCATCAGGTTTGGTATATTCTCGAAATCCCAAGATTCAAAGGGGCCCTAAAATGTCGGCTAATGTAGCCATGGTTTTGAGTACTTCATTTGCTCTTGCTCTTGCCAGCTGCTTTCGATGTGCCGTTGTATTCAACACTGGAGCTCGAGGTGGCGGACCCGGTAAATCAATGCCTTTTATTAACCAGAACTATATTATGTATATTTTCTACGGCGGTCTGGAGATTTTGGTCAATGTGGTTTATCTTGTTGGACGAATTGATTTGCGGTTCTACATTCCCGATATGGCTCGAAAGAGAACCGACGGTGCAGTCGAGGAAGGAAGAGCTCATTCGACCAGCAGTCATGAAGGTGAAAAGGAGCACGTGGACCACCTTGAAAGAGAAGCCAGCGGCCAATGAATATTGGCTGTCAGCCTTTTACCAAACATGGTATAGAGGAGGCTCATTTTTATTGATTTTTCTCTATAGAGGGGTGATGAGCGAATTGTCGTGCCCATCTATTTAGTGCTAGCAACTTGTTTACAGTTTTTTTTTTAATCTACTATTACTTTCTTATCGATCGAACATGAACCTCAAAGCATTTTTTAGTTATCCAATTGATAATGACTCACAAAGCAGCAATTTTCAAGTATTTCATACAAGCACCGATATATGACGAATTTCGTGGTGTCGTTTTTTTCGAGACTTTGCTCTTGACTTTGTATAAGCCAACCTGAACCTTAATAAACCATCCATACAAAATGTGTATGCAGCTGGGGGTACCCCCTCTTTCAGCAATACATGTGACAGATCTAGATAAGCCAATATGAATTTTAAAGTTAGATGGGGTATAACAAAATTGGGTCTTTGTTAGACATGAAATTACGTTGCTATACTTAATGTGACGTCACGTCTATGAGGGACAGTGATGTGACTTGGAAATACACAAAGACAGCATATAATAAATTGCTGGGAAAAAACCCTGTAAGACGTGATTGTTTGTCAACAAACCGTATTTTCTGAGTCCCTGATGCCCTTGTCTGCGTTGAAAGATCCCTCGGCTGTTGAAGTTAGGAATATGGGGAAGATGGTTTCCCCCGCACAGAACCAAGCCGCACCGATCCCGATGAGTGTACAAGAGAGGCTTACTAAGCGTATAAGCGGCATCATTTATCAGGGCCGAGAAATGGCACCAAAGATCAAAATAATACAGGGACTGGTCATTAGCTAGAAGGGCAATATTGCGTTGTTAAGTATTTCCCGCGGTATACAGTCGGGTCTGTGCAGACGTGGGTATTCACATGTGTTTATATCGCGATGTAGTTTGAAGAGAAGTTTTTGGTGCCGCGGGGTTGTGTACTCCACACTATTCAAGGAGTCCGGATAGACAAAAACGAGCCATTCTTGTAGATCGGCATGCGATGGCTCGTCATATACGAATTTTATAGAGTCTTTGCGTCTCATTTGTGCATACAAACCACCGAATTGGCATTTAATTGCTTTTCGTGGACAAGGTTAGCGGGCCGCATATCCAGATACAGCAGCAACTCTCGGTCATTCTGTGCCTTGTGTGACAATAAAGTCTGGTAGATTCTAACTACATGAGGAAGAATTTTATTTTGGCTCGAGGGGTAGATTTATCGGAAAGGGCCGGCAAACCTTAGTGAGAAGTGATAAACACGAGCGACAACAAAGCAACCACGCTTAATAACACGGAAAAAAACAAGGAAAATTCTAGTAGAAGTAATAGTTTTTTAGAATCGTAGCCATTTCATTGAAGACTCGGTTGTTAAAGATTATTCCTGGAATATTGCCTATAAACATTGATTAGACTGTCGTTACATCAAAGACCGCCTATATTTAACTATACCGACGATCTGCGCATAACCCCTCTTTGATGTTTTTTTTTAGAGAAAGGCCACTTTTTTTTTCTTTTGAGAAGAAAGCTAAAATGACGGTTTTGTCTACTCTTTGCGGGGTTATACGGTTAGTCACTATAAAAAGGCTCGCTCCTATGCTCGATATTATTCTCAAACGGCCACTAACTGTTTTATTCTCTCGCTTAAAATCCAAATTCACATTATCGCTTATTTGAAATGCAATTCAAAGTTACCTCCAGTCTGTTCCTCCTTGCGTCTTTGCTCACTCAGTTCGTCAATGGCGACGCTGCTAGCTTGGTAACTGCCCTTGGCACTCTTGTTACCGACGCCGAAACAACTGACACTGCTGTCAAGGCTTTCTCTGCCTCTGACGGTCTTAGTGGTGCCTTGGCTGTTCAGAGTGATTCCACTCAGTTCTCCAAGGATCTTGATGCTGCCATCTCTGCGGCTAGCGGAGTTACTTCCGCCGACTCCGCTGCCGTCGCTGCTGCCTATGCCAAACTCGGTACTCCTGTAACTTCATTGTTGAATGATTTGGCTTCTAAGGCTGGTGACTTTGGCACCGTAGGAACTACTGTAATTGTCCAGCAGGATTTGACTGAGCTTCAAGGAAAGAGTAACAATCTGCTTGCAGCTATTTACAAGATCATTTCTTGCGACGACGCCAGTACTGTAAAGGGAGCTGCTGATCCCATCAACAGTGCCTATGTTGCAGCTAATAGTGCTTACAGTAATGCTAATGCTGATCCTCCTGCTGCATCTTGTCAAGCAGCCGGCAGCTCTGCTCCTCCCAGCTCTGCTCCTACCAGTTCGGCACCAGCTAGCTCAGGACCTGGCAGCTCTGGACCCGTCAGCTCAGCTGTTGTCTCTACTCCACCCAGCTCTCAGGCTACTGTTCCCCCCAACAGTGCTGGAGTTAATGGTACCACTACAGCTCCCCCTACCAGTGCAGCTCCCCCTACCAGTGCAGCTCCCCCTACCGGTAACACTACAGTCACTACCATTGTTACTACTGAAACAATTGTTACTGATTGTACTACCTCCGGTGGTAGTGTTGTTCCTCCTTACAAGACCACTTCTACCGTCACAAAGACCATTGTGTCCACCATTGAAGACTGTGGATGCACAGAGACCAAGCCCAAGCCTCCAGCCACCGAGACTGCTAAGCCTACCGGTGCTAAGACCACTGCTGTTAAGCCAGCTGCTTCCACTGCTGTCCCACCTGCCGAAAGTAGTGCACCTGTTGTTAATGGTGCTAATCCCGCTGTTGTCAATGGAGGTCTTGGTTTGTTGGCCATTGGTGCAGCTGCTCTTCTTTTGTAATTCGATCCCAGCTTTTGCTGATACTTCTAAATCTGATAGTTTATTGTCAGAATTGAGGTTTTTTATTCCCTTCTAGAACCTTTTTTTCTTCACTTCTTATGGTATTAGCACTGCCTACTCTTACGCTATTTATTTGTACTAATTTCTATTCTATACATATACAGAGAACATGACAAAAAAAAAATTAGCCCTTCTTATAATTGTTTGTAGGCTTTCAAATAATGTGTTATCAAAACCTGTGCTGATGAAAAACTCCGTTTTGTTGAAGTTTGCACAGAGCCGTTGAAAAGCTCGGACTTCATTGCATATTTGGTTCAAAATAGAATAACCAAAAAACCGATAAAATTCTTTATTACTTAGATGGCAAGAAGTTGAACAACCGAAAATAATTATCTTGGCATCTCAAATTTTTAAATACCAAAATATTATTGTTGCAAACCTGACACTCTTAGTACATCTATCAACCCAGCGGAGAAACATTCTGGATAATTATGTCACAACAAGCAGGTCATATTAGTCTCAAGAAACAAAAAAATTTGAAGCATAGAATTGGATATCGTATAATCAATTGATTCTGCCGACCTCTATTCAAAGAACTTTGTATAGTGATACGAACAGACCCATAAATTTCACTACGACTGTGAAGATTGTGTCGCTCCCCTAACTTTTGGTTTTGACAGACAAAAAGTCTTCGGCAAATCCTTCTTCATTATTTGGTTTTTTATGAATTCAAGAAGTTCAACTTGATAGCTGGATATGGATGCCTCCTATTGGCCTGAAAACTCAGAGCAATTAATACTCTCAAGCCGCATGAACAAAGGTGGATCATATTCTTCGACCCTGCTGTAGGGCATATCCTCCGACCAATGAAAGGCTTATTTTCTTAGATTCATAACAAATTCCACAAAATGTGCATTTGATCACGTATTATACTGGATATTTTGAGATTGCTACATGGAAAATTGAGTAATCGCGGAAATAAATCGTCAGGCTCCAGATGCCGTATTTAGTTAGAAGTTAGTCACCACCTACCCTGCCCCCCTCACGTACGGGAAAGTTAGCTCTCAATTGCGGAACCCACAGTAAGGCCCCGACGACAGTAGTGTAATATGCCGTTGAACGGTAGCGAGTACCCATTATTTGTAGTCACTTTGCCTCCATATGTTGTGCTTTGCCCGCGTAGCCTAGCGTACCACAAATCCAAAGAATTCCGGACAGCACTGCCCTCTTAGTTATAGAGAGGTATTACTGAAATATAGACAAAAATATTACAGAAGCTAAGGGAGCAAAACCTTAGTTGTCATGATTGTTTGAGTGATGATGCTACTGCTGCTACTCCTGCAAGTAGTATAACTGTCCTATAGCTTAATTCCAGTGGGATAAACAAAACACTACGGTTTATTACCCGAGGCAAACCGACTATGACTATTTTGAGAAAATCTTGTCTCTTTTTATTTTGACTGTTGTGGCTATTCCCTGTATACTGTTTTGGCCAACCATACAGTGCTTTACTTTGCCGGTTGAGAGGTCAATCGCTAAAAGCTGGACATGAAAAGCAAACTTACGACACTCTCTGAACCACAGTGGTGATGATAAACGGCATTTAAAGCTTCTACGCCGGAAATCATCCTAATGTCTTTGTTGACTCTGTAGTGGGCAAAGCGAATGTTAGTTTGAATTTACCCCCTTTACCTGTGTCGTGGGAAATACACAAATAACTCGACCAGAAGAAACAAATTTCCAAATTTGAACTAAGTACTCCAGACTGGGAAATCAACATTTTATTGATTGTTTCTTTGTTCGTGAAGATGTTCCGTAGTGCTAAATAAACCGCTAAATTTCCACCAACTATTTTCAATATCCTGGTATATTTCCTGTAACTCTTTCTTTAATTATTGATCGAGTTTTGAAACTTCTAGAGATTTTCTTTCTTTTATTCATACAGAATTATTTATTCCAGAGAAATTTTTTTTCGAGCCCTTTAGGGGGTTTTCCAAATAAATTCCAACAACAAGTCAACAAGTCAGTCTAAATCGACAAAAAATTCCAAGTTTTTATATAGCAGGATACCGTCAAAACATGATAGATCAAGAAGTAATAAGAGCTATATATTCTTTGCACAGGAGCTATAATTGTATAGAACTACCTCATAAGCCTGCTGTACTGACAGTGCTGGAGTGCAATGGGCGCATTGGACAGTTCACATTGGTGGCTGCACAGCACAACAGTTCCGCGCGATTCGAGCATCATCATCCTCTCTAGATAGTAGACGCAGAGACTCAAGCAGAAGGAGATCTCCTGTTTGAAATTTTTTTCGAAGCAATACAATACCCAACTTTTCTCTCTGCCAGTCTAGTTGGGTTGTCCGTCCAAAATCAATCGAGGAAACAGTTAGAATAGCACAATACAGAATCTATTTTAGCACTGATGCAGCTGGTTGAAATTGGAAGATAGTTGCACTACGATGCATCCAAAAATAATCCCCATGTAGACATGACTGGCTGGCAAGCATTAGCAACAACACTCGCCCGAAACGGATGGTATGAATACTACATGAGTATTACCGACATATTCAGGGCAGGGCAGGGCAAAACTTGGCACGGAAACACGCTTAAAAATAAGACGCGTGACTCAGATGATGCCAAGCTCAGAGCTAAAGCAACATGGTGAAGTCACTGAATATCTACGGTGATCAGAATAGTCATATTTATATTTATATAACTACATTGTCATAAATAAACACAAAGTGGTAATAGTATTAGATCGCCAAGGAGACGGCATCAGACGTGTAAAAAGAGTGCCTTCAAATATAGTTATCTGACAAAAACAATCTTGATTGTTAGCCGCTACACAGCCGCAACGTCGAGGAGACCAGATTTGGCGACGGAACAGTTTATTTTTGGGTGGTTTTCCTGGCAAAGCCCGCGCGATGCGGTTTTTTTGTTCCTCTGATGTAAGCGGGATGACGGCTCATCATACGGCTAGAAACGGGGCTGAGGAAATTCTCAACAAAGTTTAGCAACGACATGGGCTTATTCCATCGAACTTTAGTTGGCTGATCGGATATGGACCGACGAGTATGATGGGGGGGTTACCGGCAAAATACCGTATTTAGTGTGTATTATTTTGAACTGGTAGGAAATTACGGCTTACTCGGTATCCCGTCACATGATATGAGAAGACGGTGAGTTTTCTCCCTCAATTTGACCAACGAGCTATTCCGAGATCAACTTTAAGCAAGACCATGAAAAACCGCATAGGACAGGGTACAGAAAACACCGCATTATTCATAGCGGGGTAGATTGACATGTACGGACTCGATAAGATCGCTATTAACATAGTTACTAAGATATTAAATATATATTTCTTGAGAATATCAAGACCATCGTCGGATAGCAAAATCTTCCCGTTCCAGAAAGTGAAATTGGGTTACTCGGGCCCGAAGGCTCGTTGATGCTCCGTCACGTAGGAGTCACCCATCCGGGCCGGTAATGCCGCAAACCTTATAGGGCGATGAATATATATAACGAAGAAAATGCGCTCGGAAGTTTTCTATTTTGTACTTTAAATCCTGGTCGACAGACTTCCACATAATTTATTATTAATTTTTTTTGTATTATTTTTGTCCGGAATTCACCTAGCCGTTCTCTGCCCGGAGTTCCGAGACCGTCTCCGAGCCCGCTGAATTAATAATTTATTAACTCCCTGTCTCTTGCACGAAAATCTTTGCTTTCTCCATTGAATATTGCATATTATTTTATCGCTGACTGACTTTGATTCCTACAGGATCATATCTTGTGAAATTCAACCTTGACTACTCATCTCAATGTCCATCGCCGAACCATCGATGAGCAGCATCGACCCCGTGCCCCGGGTCGATCAAGACCCCGAGAAGACTATTTCCCCGACTAATAATGATTCAAACTTGACAGCTTCACAGGGAACGTCGTCTGGCGTAAAGAATCTTTTGCTGACGCGTATGCTCAATAAGCCCTTCATGTTTTCCATGCTGGCAACCGGTATTGTGACCATGATTACTGGTGTTATCAGCACCATTCTGCATGTAAAACAGGAAGGACAGAAACCATATTCAGAAGATGCTTCTGCTCCATATGTTATAGGATGTCAGCAGGTGATTTTTGTTGGCCATTCTATCATTGGTTTACTAGTGCTTGTATTTTTCCAGGTGAAGCGCGAAAGAGCCGCTGAACAGAACGAGGAACTATTGGCTAAAACCACCGGAGAAACCGGCACAGACAAACAGCATAATAGCCATGATGTTCTTGAGAAGCCTCTGAAATTCCCGAAATTTTTCCCTGATTATCTTCACAGAACGACTCTGTCGGATATCATCCAGGGGGTGCTAATGTTCGTGAACTTTGCATCTCTTGTCATTTCTATCATGGGCCTCTCATCCACACAATACTCCAACACCACCGGGTTTCAACCAATGAAGGTTAAAGTCCTTTCTGTCGATATAGTGTCTATTGTTCTGCACGCAGCGTTCGGCATAACTGCTTGCTTGATGCTTTGGTGGCCCGTCATTAGAGTTGCTCGACGAGCTCTGTTTGCCTGTGGGGTCATCCAGTTTATTATTGGAACTCTTGTTCTGGAAATCAACTATAGAGAAGGAACAAGAGGAAAGCTCGACAAACCCGTTGATAACCATAACCTTCCTCTGTACGGAGAACTGTCATATTTCATCCATGTTGGAGCTTTCGACGTAGCGCTGTCGCTTCTCACCATGGCATTGTGCTCAACTATGAACTCCTCCAATCGTCTATCAAAACTGCTGACTCGTCTGGTAACATTCTTTGCCATGTCGTCAGTTCTTGCTATTATCCTAGATCTAGTCTACTGTGCTCTCGCCCTCGTCCTCGTCAATGCAAATCCCCCCAACATTCGAAACTCGACCATTTATGCAAACGTAATTCTTTCATGGACAAGCTTCATCTTGAAATTGGCTGCTCTAACTGCCACTGCTTTTCTACAGAGCAGACCTAGCTCGCATCTGGCTGTCGAGGTGTATGACGTCAACCAACTGACCGAAACCCAGACCAAGGCTTTTGCTACTTTAATCGACAAATTCGGCAAAACCATTCCCGGTTCACCTTCTGGCGCTACTGCCATGAGTATGTTGAAAGCTTATTCGGCAGTTCAAATGCCAGGCTTATCGTGTAAGGTTCTCCGAGTATACAAGCCTTCCAAGAAGGTAGCACCTATCACTTTTCGACACAGGGCCGTCAGTATAACGTCACAGAATGCCGCTGATTACTATACTGAAAAGGAGTTTCAAAACCTGGATATGCTGCATGTGTTACCTAGCGACCAAGAGTTAGAACTGGAAACTCAGTCCATCAAAACGCTCGTCATGGGTCCTGATGACAACACTAAAGGTGTCTCAAAAAACCAGCTCAAAAGACTGAAGAAAAAGGCTGCTGCTGGTAAGAAACGAGAAAACATTCCATTTCCTCTTGATAACCCAACTACTAAGGAAGAAGTCAAGAAGGAAGTTGAATTCAATGAAAAGCTCATGACTACAGAAGCACTGGTTCTCCTCACTAGTGTGGAGGATTATGATTTGACCACATCCAGCGATACTGTCCTGAATCGGTGGTTGCATAAGACCCTCGGAGGTGGTTCATTTCTTCCTCCTTGCTTCCGTTCAATGGTTGTTAGAATGGGCCTTCTTGGGTTCCATTGGCCATTCAGGAATGCCACGTTTTATTGCAGTCCGACTAAGCGACCTGTGGCTAGATCTGTCGCACTTCTCCGTGCCGTTGGAGAATGGAACAAAAAGCTTCCCATGAAAGAAAGGTGTTCCCTTATTCTTGATCCTCGATATGCCAACGATACAAGTGAGCGGGCTATTGATCCGTCGGGCTGGGCCCGTGTTCCACTGCCTTCATCTCATATCGTTGATCTGCGTCCTTTCAAGGGCAAATCTTTGACGGAATACCTCAAGGCTGTAAAATATAGAAATCAGTCGCCTACATTCACCAAGGCCAACGGTGAGGTTGTAGAAACTCTCGACTTCTCCGAGGAGAATTGCAGTGAGGTGCTCCGTCTGTGGAAAAATATCGCAGAGAAGAGAACTAGCGATGGTAACACTTCGGTGCTGGTGAATCCTACGTTGGATCTATTTGAAACTCTGGGAGATAAAAGAATGAACCAGGCAGGTCACCGATCGCTTTTATTCCTTAGGGTGGATGGTGTCAATATAGCTTCGTGTGTCTTGTTCAGACTAGGAGATACCATTACATCGGACCTTCAGGGACTCGACCATGATCTTGCACGTCAATACAAGGCGTACTTTGTGATGATGCAGGAAACAATTCAAATCGCATTACGAGAGGGCATTTCTTTCGTCGATTTCGGCCCAACCACAGCCAAGCCAAAACTAGACATTGGCTGTCAAAGTATCCCATTAGTGGGAGGTATTTATTCAGCAAATGCCATCATGAGCTGGAGTATATCCATGTTTGCAAAGAATATTGAAACAAACAATTAAGTGTTCAAGCAACATGGTCCAGACATGATAGTATTGCTGCAACGTCATTCGTTTTGGTAAAAAAACCAATATATGAGCGTTCGTCATGAACATGCATGTGAGTAACAAAAAGCAGTAAAAATATAAGGTAAAATTAAATAGTTTATTTCTTAGACTTAGAATATTCTATAGCAACTCCTTTTTTTATCGACACGACTAATTTATTTGGAATTTTCCTATTTACTTTGGGATTCGTAGTAATATTCATCTTGTAGCGAGTGTATTAATAGAGAAACATACGACTGACCGATCAGTATGGATTATCTATATCAACTATTTGATCGGAAGTCTCCCAATTCGCACCGAAATTCCTATTTTACTCTGGAAACTTTCTTTCTATGTCACTTTTGACTCAGTAATAATCAATTTCATATGCTAATTGAGTTCTCCTTGTCTGCTTGACAGGCGTGTTTTTCCTGTTACTCAGGCCGATGATACCAAAAGGTTATTACACGCTTTAGATCCCCTCAGGCCCTGTTAGAGATACAAACATACCATACTCTGGAACCCCTTCTACGTTTCAAAAAAGTGCAATATAGTTTCAATTTTCATCTGATACAGTTTTGAAGTGAGTTCATCTTATTCTAGTAAAAAATATGTGGTTGACTTGCTGATTAACTGATTGCCTGATTGACTGATTTTTATTTTTTACCATCAATTAACAGTGTCTAACAAACCGTAAGGCTGATGCTATTCAGCGCGACAACCGATAAGTCGCAAAACAGCAGTTGGACAACTACCAACAACATAGAATTCAACAATGATCACACATACAGTTCTATTCAAGTGGAAATTGAAAGCCAATGCTCACGAAAAGGAAAAGGTCGCGGAATGGACCCAGAATCTTAGTGGTTGCCGAGGAGTCCAGAGCCTCACTATGGGGAAAAACACCTCACCCGAAGGAAATGGCAAAGGCTACGAATGGGGATTTGTTCTTACAATTGAAGATGATCATTTCAGCTACTATCTTGAGGAAGATCCTATTCACCAAGAGTTCAAGAAGAAGATAGTTTACTTGGTGGACGAAGTGCTTGTCTACGACATCACCCAATAGACATGTCATGCAATGTCACTAGGAGATGGTGATTGTGAACATGAGAAACATAGGATTGATCGAATTCATAGAATCCACTTAGCACATAGTAAGAATATTTTTTATTGAAATTAGCAAGAATTCATAAAGCAACAATTGACAACAATTCATAAATAACAATTGCATAAAGCAAACATTTCATAACAGGAAACATTTCATAGCGAACATTTCATAGATTCATAGAGCAAACATTTCATAGAGCAAACATTTCATAGAGCGAACATTTCATAGCGAACATTTCATAGAGCAAACATTTAATGAAAGTACCTTTCTAAGGTCTTCCTATCTACAAACATCAAACATCTCTCCTACTTCGAATTCTTGAATAGCTTTGGAATATCCCGAGCTGCTTTGGCTACAACTGGGCTATAATGTTTCTCCAACAGGACAGTTTCCCAAATGGTAGCAGCTTCAGGATTCGTATGGTCTGGATCGTCTACTTCCATCAGGAACACACCATTGGCTACTCGATCCTCGCTTCTATACAGCCCATCAAGCATCGACTGATACTTCTTATTCAGTCTATCCAACACGCCCAATGAAGCAACTGTACTTTTCTCGGGAAGTTGTAGGCACATTGTAGCCAGTCGTTTGGCGAACGCCTGGACTCGGAATCGATTGGCGCTCTTTTGAGTGAAGAAAATCCCTTCAAAGCATTTAACCACCATTTCCATCTCCGTACTGACGTTAATTTTGGGCTTCTTTTGTTTCTCTGTAAGCAAGTCGTCCTCCAATCGTAAAGACTTGCTGCTCAGTTCAATATCGGCGTTAAGACTCAGAGCGTACATTGCAGAGTAGAAATGCGACACAAAAAATGCAAGATCAATATTCATTGTCTCAAGCTGCCGTTTCTTATACTGTCCTTGGAGAAGAGCGAATGCCGTCACTGTGCAAAGTAATGCTTCTCTTGTGGTATTTTCTCTAAATGTAGTCTCCCCGTCGTCATGGGCAACTTGCTGCCTTTCGACAATCAGTTCACGAAGAACTTCTAGCAAATCTCCAAAGAAATCCGCATTGATGAGATGTGAGAATTTCGCCAGTCCTTCTAGAGTGACCCCCATAAGATCTTTACTCCTCTCTTTTAACACGTTGAAATACAGGATAAACACCAGCTTGAGAGTCTCACCCTGGATCCGTTCCCGTTCTTCCATCGATACACCTGTTTCTGCCACTTGGTGCTCTTTTTCAATGATCTTCTGCTCCTTTCTTCTCTTTCTCTCCTTTTTCGATAAATGAACTCGATCCTTCTTTTTCAGTAATTTGGCCTGTTCTCGAGCATCCTCTTGCCTAGCAAGCTCCACCCGCTCCAGATCAGCTTGGCCGTCCAGTTCTGTTAGTAGCCGAAGATGTAAAAGCATGTTGACCACCTCGGCTTGGACTTTATAGTATCTCGCTTTGATCATTTTTGCAAGCATGCGAACTATATCAAAAGAGACATGTCCTTCGTAATCATTCTGGAAAACCGTCTCGATTGTAGAAATGCACTTGGAAAACGAAGCATCGACCTGCTTGACTGTCAGTTTTCTCACAAGAATAGTAATTAGATCGTTTCGAAAGTTGAAATAAGGAACTGCAAGTAGCATTTCACAAGCACATGATATACTTGTACTTGAAAGAGTATGCTTTACACTACCAGGAGTGGCCCTTTGGCCCTTCCTCGACAGTTGCGACAATATATCGATATATGCACGGTAATTGACGGCGAGAGTTTCCTCAAAGTTACGCAGCTTTTTTACGTCTTTGGAGATTTTTTCCTTTCTCTCAGCATCTGTAAGTGGTCGAATTCGATAACCAGGAATTAAAGATTTGAAAATGGCAACCAGAGATAAGAGAAGAATTCTCTTGAGTTTGTAATGCTTTGTAGTGGAGAGAAGTTCTCTCAAATCTCTCAACTTGCCGATATTTTCCTCGGCATCTTCGTTCAGACTTTCTGCTGCTGATGCAATTGTTTCTTTAAGGTTCAGAGTAGCGGCATGGAGATCAAAAGACTCGTCCTCTTGGTCGTCTTGTTCAGGTTCATTATCAGATAGACCTTCGAACTCCGATTCGTCATCCTCAACTTCTTCTTCTTCTTCTTCTTCTTCCTCTACAGGCTCAATGGCCTTTTTGACTTTCTTCGACATAACTCGCTGGATTCTTCCTTCTTGCGTTTTCACAGGCAATCGTTCTACGTTATCGTCGTTGCCGTTTGCAAATGTTCGAGGTCTATTCTCATAATCGTACTCTACATTCTGAGCAGTTTCTAAAGCCCCCCAAGTATTATGGCCCAAAGCATTATCGACTTGTTTCAGTTCTTTAGCACGTTTGGCTAATCTGCTTGCTTGCTTGCCTCGTGGACGTTTAGGCATTGTTGATGAGATATTGCGATCGATCGATGTGATCTGAAAAAAATATTTTGGTGATGTTGAAAAATATATTGATAAGTTCAGAAAAAAATAATAATTACTTAGAATAAACTATAACATCATCATCAAGCACAATATGCCTAGAACCAAAACATCCAAACACGAAAAAGAATACTATCGCAATCCAAATACTCAGCTTCAGGTTCCTCGGAGACGCAAAGGAGGAAAAGTCAAAAGCCGAGCCGGAATAGAAGATGTTATGGACGGAGCTCCTGCCGACATGCAGGCCGATGATACGCCAAAGGCGTTTCTTAGGATGATGAGGTTAAAGGAGGAAAAAATGAAAATCAGAGAAGCAAATAAGGTGATTAAGGATACTGGGAGCAAGAAGAATGATAAAGTCGAGAACTATAAGAAGACGGCAGAATCGTTGAAAATACAAAGTGGAGAAAGCTTGCGAGATTTTAACCGACGGGTAGATGAAGCATTGCCGATGATCCGAGCTAAAGGCGGTGATATCAAGAGAGGCGATAAGAAGAAGATGAAAGCTAGAGAGAGAGCTGAGAAATTAAAGGAAGAACAGAGACAAAAGAAGGGTGAAAATGACGACGGAAATGATGAAGAGGATGAAGATCGTGGACGGTCCAACAAGGGGAAAGGGGGAAAGAGAGACATATCACCAGATCCCTGGGCTGTGCTGGAATCTAAGAAGGATAAACCCAAGTTTGGGGAATATAATGATGCTCCTCCTGAACTGCGACTGCCGCGGAAGCTGTTGAAGAACGTACCGAAATCTGCAGGAAGTATGGCTAGACGAGAAATGCTGGAGCAAGAGAGAGAGAGGATCATTGCTGGATACAGACAGTTGAAGGACAAGAGCAAATCTGTAGAGGATGAAGAGGAGGAAGAGGATTGAAGGAGGTGAAGGCCAAGTTGATGAGGAGAATTGAGCAGAAGATGAGAGTTGACGAACTACAGAACCGACTAAGAAACATGTTCATGATTATGCATTTATATTTTAGTTGAACTAGTCAGGGTTTAATTGACTGGTTGAACACATGAATATTCTAGTTCTATCGAAGCAGACTTACAGCTAACTTGGAACTATTTCAAGCTTCTATTTGAAAAGTTCATGATAAGACTATCATGTGCTGACAGAGAAGAACCCCTCAGAGCGGATTAGAAAGTCTCTAAATAATCACTCGAGTCCAAGAAACCTTATTTTTCTACCAATTAACACTTTACAGGGAACTTGAATCAAATTCATCATTATTTCATTAAACAAACCATGTCCATAAACAGAACATGATGCAAAACCGTCGGATTTATACACTCCACCAACATCAACTATGCAAAACAGACCATATATGTAACAGTTACAGCAACAACACACCATATATGCAACAGTAACAGCAATAGCACACTAATAGTCACAATCACATTGCTAAACGCCTTCTTTCCCGTTCTCCGTAGCTGTCTTCAAACAAACGAACAGCTCCAAACCCTGCAACATTGTCCACAGTGCCCTGATTGAGACGTTTCTCCAAAGTCGAGTTTTTTATACCATATTTGGACCAAGGAATAATCGGCACTTTGACGATATTTTGAGGTTTTGGAAGTCCTTGAATGGTACCTTTGGTTTGCAACACAGCAAGAGTCTCTTCCGGATTGGCTACAGCTTCGTTTTTCAAGTTATGTAGCGCCACAACATCTTGTTCGGCTGTTTTTTTTTGGGCATTGAGTAGCGATAACGCTGATGATAATGCAATATAATCGGGGTTCCGATTTAAATCGAGACGTTCGGCGTTAGCACCTTCCTCCGCCTTTTCATGTAGTTCTGCCTGTTTCTTGAGAACTTTGCCTCCCACGGACGCCCGCCTCGACTTGGTAATCCGCACCCCAGCTGAAACCATAGCTTCCCCTGTAGATTTGCTTCTGGATTTCATGGTGCCTCAAGTGTGAATGTCGAGAAGTAACGAATTACGGAGGTTCCACCGTGGGATTTTTTCGGAAGGGCGGGTGGCGGTTGCTCGGGAAACAACTAAATACCGGGTAACTTTGTTCCACTGCCAAATTCTAAAGTGAGTGAGTTGGGAAAGTGCCATTTGTGCTACCGAACATCAGTGAAAAACCCCCAGAGAACCACTGTGTTATCATGATTTGGGGAAAATCCGGTCTAACGTTTACAGGACTTTCATTATGGACACGGCAGATCGGGCAGTGGGGGAGATCTGGGTTCAAGATCAACCGTGGATCTGGGATCAAAGGAACTAGATGGAATAGTTCTTTACCAGAACGTACAGACAAAAAACTGACTTCGAACTCTCTTCGATCTCGAATTCCAAGTTTTCCGTTCGGTAAGGATATTGCTCCTACAATTATTCCAAAGGCTGATAGTCCACGAGTAGGCAAAAACATGTCGTTTGCGCAATTGATAGAAACCCTGAAGAATACCCGACAGCCGGAACTTTTGTATATGGCAGAATCCCACCGGTTGTATTTTATCACATCTATTGCATTGACATTTGTAGCATGTTATAATCTGTTCGACTTGGCAGATCGAAGCATTCGAGGACTCAAGGCGCAGTATGACGACAACGAAGAGGATCTTCCTCAATCAGAAAACATCAAAAGGGTCGCTCAACGTGGAGGCTTGGCTTTGGCGTTTTGCAGTGTATATGCACTTACTGGGTTTTTGTTTGCTGCTATGCCTACTCGTCTAGTTCGGCGAATCGAGTATGTTCCTGGAGCCAAGGAGCACATTAGACTGGTGACACACCCTTGGATTCCCGGCAGACTATCGCCAGTTTACACCATTCCGTTGGAGAATCTACGAGTTGGAAAACGGGCTAAAGTCTGGACTGGTGGAGGATTCTACGGTACTGCCAACAAGAGTTCATACTTCTTCTTCTTGTTCGAGAAGGGCCATAGAGTACCATGGATAGTTGATCGAAACGGGTGGTTCTGGGGAGATGGACGAGTATTCGATGTAATTTTTGGAAAGGAGCCCGTAGATTTGGCTGAACGAGGATTAAGCTATGATGATGTGATTCGAATCCAAAACAGCCAAGTATCTAAGAAGAAGGCTGAATTACGACGTCAGCTTGGACCAGCATGGCAGTTGAAAATGGCAGGTAATATTATGAAGGAGGATGCTAAGAAGATTAGCGAAGCTGCACGAAGAGCCGTTCAGGAGAGTCTTAAGAATGGTGATAATAAGAAGTCTAAAGCATTGAAGGGGTCTAATGAGGAGATCAGTGGATTGAACGAAGGGATATCAAGGAAAGTATCGAATGAAAAAGCTGTGAACAAAAGAGAATCAAACGAAGGGGTATCGAATGAAAAAGGATCAAACGAAAAGAAATTAAGCAGTAAAAAGAGCAAGGAATGAGGTCCATAAATGACCGGAAACTATGTGAATAAAGATTTCAACGTTCTGATAATTCCGAGTTTAACTTAGCTGTCTTTGATATCAGATGCACAGCCGTGCATGTTACGAATTGAGTGTAAATAATCTGTCAAGATAAACATAGAGATAACAAAGATTCATAAAAAAAGAATTTCGCGTGACAACCTGAGCAGTTGAATATTTGAATCTATAAATTATCAATAAATCTTCTTGTCCTGTAACAGTTAATATAAGTTCCGTCAATAGCCGACTAACAATGTTGCCTGCAGCGCATGAAGCAGCGCCAGGTTTTAGGCGACGTTTTGCAAAATTTCAGCTTTCTACAACTTTCGTTATCACCACCAACCAACCAACATGAGCATCAACGAACTGGATTTCGGCAAGTTGTCGATCACCCATGACGAACCCACTGATAATGCGCATTGGACTGAATTACTGAAAGACAAGAACGATCCAGGATTCGAGTTCGATCTGTCGAAGGTGCTTGTTTTCAAGCCCAAGACTCCAAAGAGTCAGACGCCGGTGCCTATCGTCGTTGTAGCTTTGACTACTACGCAGACACCTGCTGGTGTTATTGCAAAGGCTGCAGGCGTCAAAGACCCTCGATTGGCTTCTACCGAGCTTATCGGGGAGTTTTTTGATGGAATTGCCCCCAAGGATGTTGGTGCCCTGGCCATCTCCAAGCAGAATGCCCTGAAAGTCAAGATTTTGATTGATCAGAATCTTGCCAACTTCCCTAAGAAGATTGCAGTTCATTCTACTTCTTCTTCAGTGACGGTTTTTGTAGAGGGACCTGAACTGGTGAAGTACTACGAATCCCTCGGCGCCGTTGTTTCGGTGGTTGATTTTGCCGCAGAGGCTGCATCAGCTACTGCTGATAAAGCCAAGCCCAAGAAAGAAGTTGCTTCTGCTAAGACAGAGGCTGCTGATGCTTCTACTGGAAATGCTCTTATTGGTATTACTGTTGATAAGGATCTGGACTTCCCCAGCTGGTATCAACAGATTGTCACTAAGTCCGAAATGCTGGAGTATTACGATGTATCCGGATGCTATATCATGCGACCCAACTCTTATAACGTTTGGGAGACTATCCAGGACTTCTTCAATACCAAAATCAAGAGTATTGGTGTGCAGAATGCCTACTTCCCTATGTTTGTTTCCCAGAGGGTGCTCGAAAAGGAGAAGGATCATATTGAAGGTTTTGCTCCTGAAGTCGCTTGGGTTACCAAAGCCGGTTCCTCCGACTTGGATGAACCGGTAGCCATTCGACCTACCTCTGAAACTGTCATGTACCCCTACTATGCCAAGTGGATTCGATCACACCGAGATTTGCCCTTGCGACTTAACCAGTGGAACTCCGTTGTGCGATGGGAATTTAAGCACCCCCAGCCTTTTCTTCGAACTCGAGAGTTCTTGTGGCAGGAGGGCCATACTGCTCACTTGACGTTCGAGTCTGCCAACAGTGAAGTAATGCAGATTCTAGCATGGTACAAGCAAATTTATACTGATTTGCTTGCCGTTCCCGTCATCCCCGGTAAGAAAACTACTAAGGAGAAGTTTGCTGGATCCTTGTTCACTACGACTGTCGAGGGCTACATTCCTACCACAGGTCGAGGTATTCAGGGTGCTACGTCGCACTGTCTGGGTCAGAATTTCTCCAAGATGTTCAACATCACCGTAGAGAACCCCGAGGGACCTTCCAAACCCAAGATCCACGTCTGGCAGAACTCTTGGGGTCTTTCCACTCGTGTCATTGGTGTCATGGTTATGGTTCATAGTGACAATAAGGGTCTGGTTCTTCCTCCACGTGTAGCAACTACCCAGGCTATTGTCATTCCCTGTGGTATTACTGCTCAGAGCACAGAGTCCGAAAGAAGTACTGTATTTAAGGGAGCTGAAAGCGTTGAAGAGGCTCTTAAGAAGGCTGGTGTTCGAGCTTCTGGAGATTACCGGGATAATTACCGAGTTGGCTGGAAATTCGCTGATGCTGAACTCAAGGGTGTTCCATTGCGAATTGAAGTCGGTCCTGCCGACCTTAAGAAGGATCAGGCTATTGCTATTCGACGAGACAATGGCGAGAAAACCGCCATTCCACTCAAGGACTTGGCCACTGTTGTCCCCGAACTGCTGGAGACCATCCAGAAGGACCTGTACGAGAAGGCTAAGAAGTCCTTTGATGACCACCGAGTCATTGTTCACAGTGTAGAGGAGATGACTACTGCTATTAACAAAAAGTGTGTGTGCTTAGCTCCCTTCTGTGGTGAGGAGTCGTGTGAAGATGATATCAAGGACCGAACTGCTCGAAGAGACGACGACGAAGAGGTTGACGAACGAGCTCCTTCTATGGGAGCCAAATCCCTGTGCATTCCGTTTGACCGACCTGAGCTAAAGGAGGGCGAAAAGTGTATTGGTTGCGGTAACAAGGCTGAATTCTATACCATGTTTGGCCGATCTTATTAAAGTCATGGGGCCCTGATAATAATATACGGGGATAATGTATGTTTAGTTGATGACGATGTAGACGATTTTAATTGATAATTGAGATATACATCATAACTCAAATTGATCACTAACTAGTGGATGTTAGACGGTAGAAAGGCTTTTGCTTTAATGCTTCTAGTGAGATACTCTTCTTACCGTCTTTTGTAATGTAATAAACAGTAGATGCACCGAGATTCTCCAGATATTCTATAGATGGCCTGTAATTGAGACCGATCTGGGTCGTCTTATGGCTATCATCGCTAAGGCATATATGAATACCACTGTCAACAATCTCCTTGGCAATGTCTTTCTGAGGATATGGACAATCCCATCCCTTTCTGATAGCAGAAGTATTGATTTCTACCATTCCGCCTATTTTCTTCACGTAGTCAAGATTCCGTTGGATCTTTGCCCAGATGTCCGGCAGCGATCTGAGATCATCAGGAACGAGACCCTTTGGAGCGAAAAGACGAATCAGGTCAAAATGGGCTACAACTGGCGGATTCAAAGCGACAAGGTTTTTGTACTGCATGTCAAAATAAAGCCCAAGGACCTTAGAAACGTCGTTATCGCATTTCTCTAGGATTTTGAGCCAGTCTTCGTAAGAGCTGTCAATTGGAATTTTCAGTAAATGATGAACTGAGCCCAACCAGAGGTCAAACGGGTGTTTTGGTTGAAGAGTGTGGTTTATGTAGGAGAAGTAGTCTTCAGTGATACTCTCTGATTCGAACCCAATGAACAGATCGATCTTATCAGCATACTTTTCCCGTACTGAAACTGCCTCCTGAATATAGTTGTCAAATGTGATTCTCAGATCTTCCAGACTAGTCTTACTTTCCACTTCTTCCGGATACAATGATTCCACCTCCAATCGTGGAATATGCTCGGTAAGACACATGGTGGTGAACCCTAGACTGATGGCCTGTTGAACCATTTCTTCCAGTAGACCTTCTGCATGCTGACAAAACTGGCCACTATGAGAATGGTGCGTAAACATCTGGATTAAACGACTAGAAAGATCAAACCAACAATTGGCTAGAGAATTCCAGTTGAACAGTGCCGTCTAGGTGTTTTAAGCACCAAAACACAATAGTGGTAGTTAACTCAGTTGGGACACCCCCTAACCCAGCAACATTTGACTCGGGCCTGGTGAAGACTACATTTCACATGCAATTTTCACACGTGCATAGAATTGGATAATTTTAGAGTCTATTCAGAATATCAGCCGTGGAATGGTTCTAGAATTCTTGCAATATTTTAAGCAATCATAAGATTTTATACAACATTTATTCGACTACTCTTCCTCCCCTGTAGCAAATGCACAGGTGCCTAATTGTCTCTTTTCAGCAGGACCATTGGGCATCACATCGAACTCGAAAATGTCCACTGGAACGCCAATTGTAGTGCAGCTATTGGGGACATCTACAATGCCTGCAATGTGGCCCTGGATAGGAGCTGTACTGAGCAGCAAGTATAACTGATAGTCACTATAACCGAATCGTCGAAAATACTCAATCACTCGAAGGCACGTTTGCCGGTACGCCGTAGTAGTGCATAGAAAATGTTGTTTTCCCTGCTCGTCTACGGAAAATCCTTCAAACGTCAGGTACCGATTGGGGCCGTAGTGAGGCTCCACGGGCCCGGGAATGTAAAGAGGAGATACCATATCAAGATCATGGACTCCATTTTTGAGCACGTTGCATTTGATAGTGATGACTCCTGCCATCTCAATTGCACCGCAGAACGAGATTTCTCCATCTCCTTGCGAAAAGTGGAGATCTCCAATTGACAACTTGGCTCCAGGAACATGAACTGGCAAGTATACCTTTGAACCACGAGACAGATTCTTGATATCGCAATTTCCACCATGCTCTGGCCGACCTGGTATCGTCCGGGCGCCTTCTTTGGCCACAGCATTCTGGACATCCTTTGAAGCAAGAGTACCTGCAAAGGCGTTTTTCTCCTGCGGCAGATTTGCAACGGTTTGTCCAGTATGTGCAAGTTCAGATACCAATTCACCTTCTCGCTTGTTCCATTCTGCCAAGACTTCGTGTGATGGAGCAGTTCCAATAATACCTGGATGTATGATCCCGGCGAATCTCACCCCAGGAATATGCCTAGAAAAGCAGTGAATTCCTTCAAAGTCAAAAATGGCCTTTGCGGCCTTGGGGTAGTGCTCGACTAAAAACCCACCGCCGTTTTCTTTGGCGAAGACTCCGCTATATCCCCATGGTTGTTCTTCCAAAGGCTGGACATCTTGGATTTCGACTATTAGACAGTCACCAGGTTCAGCTCCCTTTACCTCTAGCGGCCCCGACAAGTAATGAATTCGAGATAGATCAACATTCTTTATATCATCGGCCGAGTCATTGTTCCCGATCTGACCTCCAGTCCAGTCGAGACATTCCAACTTGACAACCTCACCTTGGTCCACACTAGTGGAGAACGGGATATCAGGATGCCATCGATTATGCAAACCTGGTTGTTCCCAGGCAGGTGTTTTGAGATCGACTTTGACAGCAGTTCGAATTGGTCCAATGCCCATAGTAGATGACGATAACAAGATAAGAATTTATAATAACTTTTCATATATACCGTAGTGGATATCCGCCTATTTAAAGAGTCACCTGTACCCTAGCCTCAATCAGAGATGATCCCTGAACAGATAACGACCTGTGAAAGGGTCGTTGCGGCAACTTTGTCAGGGGCCGAAAGAGCGGCCGCGTCGGCAACTCTTTGGCAGAACTTGCCGCTATCATATAACTCCCCGACCAGCCAATAAAAACGAAGTATAACAAATTGCCTCACATTATTTGCTCTATATCTTTTGATTGCCCGATAAGTTTTTATTCAGAGATATAACAGCATGAATTAATCGGCGTGTTAATCGTCTTCAGACAAATTGCCGCGGCGGCCGCGTTAGTGATGAGGCTTATCTTATCACCCCCATTATTGTCAATGCCGTGCTAACCAACATCTACGGCAGCTCCAGTTCCGAAGATCAGCAAGGAAATATGGCTTATCTTTTCGACCAAGCGTTGCCACTTGGGAATGACTCAGCATGGTGCGAACATTTCCAACGATAGGTTGATTTGCTATCAAGGCCCATGACTGGTGGTCGATCCATATAAGACGCACACCGCAGCAGATCACAACCGGCATCATTAATCTTTGAAAAATCCAAATATGACTGAAACTGTTCTTACTCAAGGATTTGGGTACGGCATCGTTCTTGGACTGGGGTTTGCTTTTGCATTGCTCATGATAGCCGTGACATATATTCTGAGTAAATATGTCGGGGAAGTTCAGGACTCGGAACATTTTAGTACAGCTTCTCGTAGCGTCAAGACCGGATTAATTTCTGCTGCCGTGGTTTCCTCATGGACATGGCCCGGTACTTTGTTGACTTCGTCTGGCATGGCGTATCAGTATGGAGCAGCAGGATGCTTTTGGTATGCTGTGGCTTTTACTATTCAAGTCACTTTCTTTGCAGTAATTGCCATTCAGGTCAAAAGAATTGCTCCAGGGGCTCATACTTTGGTGGAAATTGTTAGAGTAAGATTTGGAGCAAGTGCGCACTTGGTGTTTTTATTCTATGCCCTCGGCACTAACATTATTGTGTCGGCCATGCTCTTGCTCGGAGGATCTCAAGCTATTTCGTCTATTACAGGAATGCATGTAGTTGCCGCAGGATTTTTGCTTCCTCTTGGTGTATGGCTCTATACAGTTTCAGGTGGCTTGAAGAGTACTTTCCTCTCCGACTGGACCCATACAGTGATTGTATATATTGTCATCCTCATCACGCTATTTGTCGCTTATACTAGTAGCGAGCACATTGGTAGTATCGACAAGATGTACGACTTGCTGACGGAAGTGGCAAAAAAACACCCTTCAACTGGTCACGAAGGTTCCTACCTGACATTGGCCAACAGAGACGCACTCTTTTCTGGTTGGAATATTGTAATTGGAGGGTTTGCAACTGTTTTCTGCGATCCTTCATACGGGCAGAAGGCAATTGCTGCCAAGCCTGCCTCGGCAATGAAGGGCTACTTTGCCGGTGGGTTGTCATGGCTGATTGTCCCTTGGGCGATGGGAACCGCCGCTTCCTTATCATGCCTTGCACTAACAGACAACCCGGTTTCCGTCACGTATCCTAATGTCGTTTCTTCTAAAGAAGTTGCCGAAGGTATGCCTTTGCTCTACGGTATGACGGCCCTTATGGGTAAGAGTGGAGCATCTGCTGGAGTGTTGATCTTGTTTATGGCGTGCACCTCGGCGACTTCGGCCGAACTCATTGCCTTCTCTTCGGTCATGACTTACGACGTCTACCGAACATACATTCGACCTCAAGCATCTGGAAAAGAACTTATGAGACTTACACACGGTTTTGTAACAGTCTTTGCTGTAGCCATGGGTGCATTGGCTGTACTGTTCAACTACATTGGCATCACAATTTCTTGGATCCTCACTTTTATCGGTATTGCACTTGGTCCCGCAGTTTTTGGCATTTCATTGACTATATTTTGGCCTAAAATGTCAAAGTGGGGAATGATCATCGGATGTCCTTTAGCTTCGGTTACCGGTGTAGTCTGTTGGATTGGAAGCTGCTACAAGTTTAACAATGGAGTTGTCAATAAAACCACGTTAAATACTGCAGAAGCTAATGCAGTAGGAAATTTTGTGGGGTTATTTTCGGGTCTGATTTATATTGTAATTATTTCTTACATATGGCCGGATAACTACGACTTCGAGAAAATGGACAGCCAGTTTAAAGTTGGAGATGATGCCACAGTCCAGGAAGCTGAAGATATGAAAACACACAACGAGGATAGAGCTGAGCTTGATAAATGTCTAAAGATTGCTCTTATTGTTTCTGTGGTCATATTCATCTGTCTTATTCTCCTGTGGCCCTTGCCGATGTACGGCACCAACTACATTTTCTCGAAGAAATTCTTCCGAGGCTGGGTTATTGTGATTATGATTTGGTGCATTATTGCAGCATGCTATATCACTTTCTATCCTTTGTATGAATCTCGGGAAGTCCTGATTTATTTGCTTAAAGTTGCTAGAGGAAAAGTAAAGGCGAAATCAAACCCCACAATGATTCACGATGCTCCCAATATGCTAGAGCGAGGAAGTTTCTCGGAAGATTCGAATGGAGTTGAGCAAGTAATTGTGACGAAGAAGGAATGAGTTGCCGGGCAATTGGAATAGGGAGGTTCTTAGATAAATATGATTTTGAATTTAAATAATAATATAATACTCTTTGGTTAGTTCTAATTCCGGGTATTTTAGTGAGCATAGATAATTATATATTGTATTTTTCAAGCGTTTTCTTTCATTGTTATATATATACACCACCAATAAATACGCAATATAAATAGCAGAAATATTCAGTAACGATAATACAATTTTGAAAAATATTAGCTTCATATCACTCGTGTCGTACAAAATTGACTGATACCAATATTCAAGTAAAGCCAGTTCTCCACAAGCAGTCCAAACTAATACTCGAAAAAATCTTCTGGTAATCTCATTATTCCATCTCCAAATGCAGCAATGGTACTTTCCTCAATATCCCCCTCTGCTTCTATATCTCCATCATCTTCGGAAATCTCACTATCATGTTGACCATTGGTATAGTCATTCTCCACCGGTTCATTCATTATCACCCCCGGTAGGAAACTGAAGCAAAGGTCGAGCTTTTGAAGAGCTATGTTCATTTGTTCCGATCCAACCGAAGAAACCCTAAGCATCCATCTATAATTTTTCAGAGCATTCTGAATGAATTTTATCTCCTCGTCATCAACAGCAGTTGTGAGAAGTAGCATTGCAAAACTTCCAATCAGCGCGAAATTTGCACTTGCACAGCTGTGCCAGAAAGCTTGAACATGTTCCGGACGAAGATCGCGAACAAAATCAAGTGCAGCAAGAAGTCGCTCTTTGGCGGCACTTCTACAGACCTTGACGAGATCCGGTGGGGTCGTTGGATCCAGAGAATGTATAATTCTTCTGTGAAGAGTGATCTCGGCAGAAAGGTATGCCAGATATAAATAGCCATTGGAACTGAACTTCCGATTCTTGACCGAAGCCATACGAATATCATCAGGTATACTTTTAGCCCAGTCTTTTAATTTCTGTTGTAAAGGTCGAGCAACTTGTAGAATCTCCATGGTGTCGCGCAAGTCTCTTAAACTGACTCCAGAGTAAAGAGATCGCAATAGATGGTCAACCACATCCGTCAGGTACACCATATACTGAAAAATAAGCTTTCCATTCTGGATATCTGACGAGCCCTCTATATCAGTGCCCTCCACGGGGGGCTTATCAGGGAAATCATCGTCAGTCAAAGGAGTGACCAGCCAATCATCTCTGTAGTTCAAATGGCTTGGTCTACCGAGTGTCAAGGCATTCCATTTATCTTGGATCCAAACAGACCATGCAAGTCTACGGCGAAGTTTTCTTTCCCATCTAGGGATCTTCCAGTTCCGACAATCGAGATGAAGTCCAAGATCCGCGGCGAGCGAAACTACCTGGCCCAGAAGTGGCCAGCTACCGTTCTCGGTAAACTTCTGCTTCTGAAGCAGTAATAAACCAGCTTGTATAGTACTGAGCTTCGGTCGTTTAGTCATGTGCGAAAAACTTTCCAGTGCAATCTGATACACAGAATCGGCATTTGGTTTGCTTTGAGCTTCTTCTGCAGTTAAATTAGGAATATAAGCCCACCAACCAAGAGCCAATGCATATATAGCCCCAAGTAGCGGCGGAGAGAATTCACGATACGAGCGTTTGTACTTCTCAATTACAACCTTTTTGTGCAACACAGGATACGAAGGGTGGATCACTCGAAAGAAAATATCCACTAGAGCAGCGCCATGGGGAGCCACCTGCTGCTCAATGGCTTCGACATACCGGGAGATGTTTTCATATCCGTCTATAACCTTGTCGTCTTGCATGAGGAAGTAAATCTCCTTGTTTGCTCGACGCAATCTTGTTCCACGAGGAAGTTTTTCAGCTTCCTCTCGGGCATTGAATTCCACTTGACGCAATAGGCAATCGTCCAAGATATCCGTAGAACCAATAAGCATTGCACAGCGTGAATTTTGCAAACCTAAAGTTTTTTTGAGCAATGAAGGCCCCGGCATGGCACTGTAGTCCCCCACGGTTTGATCTATGATAGATGGAGCGGCATCAACTCCATTTGTAAGAACTGTGCTGGTAACTGCGACTGTAGATTTTCCAAGAATGATAGAATTTCCCGGGGAAACTGAAACTGAGCTCAGAGACGAAGGTTTCCCACCGCTATCATTGGATAACCGGGGACGTTTTTTGCGTCTGGTGGGCTCCTCGAAAAACGTACAATTCAAGCCCTTACTTCTACATCTCATACAGGAGCCTTGGACTTGCTCAAAAACACACCTTTGCTTCTGTTTCCGACAATAATCACAGGGTCTGTCCTTATAGTCATGTTTGACAGGTTTAGGTGAGGTTGCAGATCCCGATCCGACCGTCGTTGAATATTCATCTGACAGACCAACTTGGTTGGTAACTGGTATACTCATAATAGCCAAGAATCTAAAGAGCTATATATGATATCTGCTATCTTCTTGAACTAGCTTGTAGTCTGTTGTTCGATATGTTCTACCAAGATGTGAAATAATTGAATAGAATGTGTTTAGCCGATGACTTGATTATCAAACTTACCCAAGAGAGCAATGGGATCTCACGATAAGAATTAGTACGATTCAAAGGCTGGGATAAGGATTGGGAAATTGGAAATATCGCTCGAAGAATAATAAATAAAAACCGTCCATACTATGCCAAGTTGCTAAGTTTGTGTAATGAGCCATCTCTTGATAAGCGCCCGTTAAGCGCCGCTCTGCTCGGTTGGCGCGGCTGGCCAACTACCGCTGGTTACACAGATTACGCCGACTTTTTCAGTACAACGTCTGATATTGTTTCGTTGATAATCCAATTCATACTGATCATTATAAGAGATCATTTAATTCTCCTATTCGACTTTTATGCCGCATGTCAAGCTCCTTTACTTGTTCTTTGGTGGACAGCCATGCATAATGGTGTGACGCAATTTACCCGTCGATAACCATCACATTTTGGACTATTTGCAAACGTGCACTGTCAGAATCAACTTTCCTTCATAACCCACCGTCATGTCGAAACCAACCATTAGTGAGGATGTTCTTGACCAGATTGGAAACACTCCTCTGGTACGATTGAATAAGATTCCCCAAAGTTTGGGTATCGAGGCTACTATCTGTAAGTATTGAAAAGTGAAAATGGGCGAAACGCTAGACATGAAGAATAAAAGCTGTAAGATCAACTTGGAATACAAAGGAGCAGATGAGAATTGTTGTTCTGGAATAGTTGAGACAACGGAGTTTGTCATTTTAAGATGTGTTCATTCATTCATACTGTTCTCGGAAACACATTGAAACTCGAAAAGAATCGTCAGATGGTATTCTGCGCTCTTTATTCCGCATGTCAGATCGCAAGCTCGAAAAGATCCAAAAATACACCGCAATCAACTGCTAACATATATAGTGGCTAAGCTTGAATATTTCAATGCTGGCGGATCCGTCAAGGATCGAATTGCCAAGAGAATGGTCCTGGAAGCAGAAAAAGAAGGCAGACTAAAGCCTGGTTATACTTTGATTGAACCTACCTCTGGTAACACCGGTATTGGCCTTGCTTTAATGGGCGCCGTTCGAGGTTACCGAACCATTATCACTCTTCCCGAGAAGATGAGTAACGAGAAGGTTAGCGTCCTCAAAGCCCTTGGAGCTGAGATTGTCCGAACTCCTACTGAAGCTGCTTGGGATGCTCCTGAGTCGCATATTGGTGTTGCCAAGCGACTGCAGAAGGAAATCCCCAATTCCGTAATTCTGGATCAGTATAGCAACCCCCACAATCCTCTTGCTCATGAATATGGTACTGGTGAAGAAATATGGGAGCAGACTGGCGGCAAGGTCGATGTTCTGGTTGCAGGTGCTGGTACTGGTGGTACTATTTCCGGTACTGCCAAGGGATTGAAGAAGCACAATCCTAAGATCAGAGTAGTTGGAGCTGACCCCAAGGGTTCCGTATTGGCGGTGCCCGAGTCTTTGAACAACTCCAATGAATTGTACAAGGTTGAAGGTATTGGTTATGACTTTGTTCCTGACGTTTTGGACCGAGATGTGGTTGATGAATGGGTCAAGACCGAGGATCGAGAGTCCTTCTTACTGGCCAGACGTCTTATTAGAGAAGAGGGGCTATTGGTAGGCGGATCTTCTGGTTCTGCTCTTGCTGCTGCTCTCAAGGTTGCCAAGACTCTTAAAAAGGGTGATGTTGTCGTGGCCATCATGCCTGATTCTCTTCGATCGTACCTGACAAAGTTTGTTGATGACGACTGGATGGCCTACAACCACTTTGTCGACGATGCTACTCTGGCTGAAAATGACAAGAAGAAGAAACAGTACAAGGGAGCAGTCATTGGTGATCTGAATCTCAAGCCTGTTGTCACCATCAAGGACGATGCATTGGTTTCCAGTGCAATTGACACTCTTCACGAAAAAGGATTCGATCAATTGCCTGTTGCCAACTCTTCTGGTAAGCTTGTGGGCCTGGTTACTCTTGGAAATGTGTTGGCCTATGTTTCTCGGGGCCGAGCCACTGTGAAGTCACCAGTCAAGGATGTTATGCTTGATTTCCAGAAGCTGCCATCTTTTGCCGGTGCTGCTGACCCTACTTCTGTGGGTACTCCTGCAGCCAAGGAATCCAAGAGAAAGTTTTCCGAGATCACAATCGATACTCCTTTGTCGGCTTTGAATCGATTTTTCGAGCATAATTCCGCTGCGGTTGTCACTGAGAGGACATCTGAAGGTGTCAAGGCTGTTCATGTCGTGACCAAGGTGGATTTGCTGTCGTTTCTGGCACAGAATGTTGGACTGGAATAAACTGGCGGGTTGCCGATCAAATCTATGCATAAAATCTTAGATTATATTTAATCTGAGCTCTCAACGTTGCTCAGCATGTATTGCTAACGCTTTTCAACACTAGCGAGTGCTCTAAATAATGTAGATAATAAAGAAGTTAACATGAGGTTAATAATAACTGATAGAAACGAGACCGATTTTCACAGAGTATTAACATAATTGTATAATGAGTGATTTAATCAAATGAGGATGTATTTGATATTGGAGATCTGATTTTATATGAGTAGTTTGCCGAGTTGGAGATGCTCTATTCGATATTAATAGTTCACCGAAACGCCCGAAACGTAATATTTATAGCGATATTTGTAGTGTGCCGAAAAGAAATGAGTCAAAGAAATATCAATATAATTCTTATCTGGAAATTTACCTCAATCAAGATGATTTATTTACAATTCCGCTTTTACCTATGACTCTCTGTATTAGTGCTTTTTCACTTGGTCCTGTTTGAACACCATGATGGACATGAGTTGCTCGGCACTGAAGTTAGTGGATGATCTACTGCAAAAAGCCAACATAATTAACCTACTCTTCCTTGGTGATTTCGATTTTTTCCGCTTCAAACGTTTTTCGCACTGCAACTCAGTTAGTGGAATTTTTCATCTAGAAACGATCAAAATACTTACTGGCATTTAGTTGCTGTCTGATTTTGGAATCAGTCAGAATCTTGAAATGGGTCATGAGAGAAGGAGTTTCACCAGGTTTTACATAGCCCTGCTCTACAAAAAGACTCATAGCTTTGTTCAGCTCTTCTACAGCAGCAGGAGAGTTGGCGATTTTCTGGCCGAGAGGCGATTGAGCGAGCAATTCGAGTTGTTCCGGGGAAATTCCTGGAGGAGAAGAGAAGAATCTATGCAAGGATCGAGGAATGTGAGATCTAGCGATCCTTACCGTGGGAGAAAAAGTTGATCTGAGCATTGTGAAAATTTCGGAAACTTAAATAGAGCAAATGATTAGGTTAATAGTTGTGTTAGAGTTAATCTAGTTGGTTTTGTGTAGTCGATCTAGTAGATTTGGTTGAGTTTAGGTTATTTGAGTTGAACTATTGAGTTGAAATTATCTGTGTGTTGGACGTTGATATCAGAAGGGAGTTGAATGATCATAGTGAGATTGATGAAATTTAATCAAGACAGGCTATTTGCAGCCAAACTTGCAATATAGCATTTACATTATTGATTTCTTTAAAACTTTTTATTTTATAATATAAATACATTGAGGCTGTAGAATACAAACCAGAGACTTCAGATACCTGAAATGATAGTAAAGGCATATCGCATTTACATCATCATCATCATCATCATCACTTTAGATACATGACATGATAGTAAAGGCATATCGCATTTACATTATTGATTTCTTTAAAACCTTTTATTTTATAATATAAATACATTGAGGCTGTAGAATAGAAACCAGGGACTTCAGATACATGACATGATAGAATTTACATTATTGATTTCTTTAAAACCTTTTATTTTATAATATAAATACGTTGAGGCTGTAGAATACAAACCAGGGGCTTCAGATACATGGCATGATAGTAAAGGCATATAGCATTTACATTAATGGGTTGATTTCTTTTCAAACCGTTTACTTTATAATATAAATACATTGAGGCTGTAGAATAGAAACCAGGGACTTCAGATACATGGCATGATAGTAAAGGCATATAGCATTTACATTAATGGGTTGATTTCTTTTCAAACCGTTTACTTTATAATATAAATACATTGAGGCTGTAGAATAGAAACCAGGGACTTCAGATACATGGCATGATAGTAAAGGCATATAGCATTTACATTAATGGGTTGATTTCTTTTCAAACCGTTTACTTTATAATATAAATACATTGAGGCTGTAGAATACAAACCAGAGACTTCAGATACATGAAATGACAGTAAAGGCATTAATTCGTAGGATAGGAGGCTCGTCTAGGGACATAGCAAGGTGATAAGTCAATTAAAATTTGGTAGTCCTTCGCAGCATAGTTGCCTATAACACAAAATGGTGATGTTGAACAGAAAATATTTTTTCCACAAGATACATTAGCTGAAAATGCCCCTTCTGTATCGATCTCGTAATTGTAAAATAGTGGTTTTCTGATCCTGCGGCAAATACATGATTTGTTCGTCGGTTAAGTCCAAGACCTGTCGGATCAAAGCAGCTTGCTGAGAATCCATATTTGCTAGAGGATCGCTAGGAGGCGGAGGAGGTGGTGGTGGTGGTGCTGAGTTCATTCGATGCTGCTGTTGCTGCTGATGTACTGGAGGTTGATGATGCACAGACGGTTGATGATGCACTGGAGGCTGCTGTATATCTTGTCGAACCGCTGGGTTTGCACCTCCAGATGCAGCTTCAGTAACTACTTTGGCATCGACTAGGCCCATCAATAGCATAGCTTGAACTACAGCATATGTGACGTCCATGTTTTTCTGGAAATAAGTATGAGCAGTAGATGCATCTTGAACCACCAACATCTTAAGTGTACTGATAAGCTCCACCAGTCTTGGAGGAGGAAGATGCGAAAGAGTTCGTGATATATTATCATTAACAATGAGGTTTTGAGGAACATCGTCCTTAGCCTGAGGTTGAGGAGGAGGCGCAGGAGCGCCAAAAGAAGACCCATTAAACGGCATACTGCTGTTATTATAGCCATGAAAAGGCAGTTTCTGGGTATTGTGATTATTGGAGTAATTTTGATGATTTCCATACGACGGTTGGTTTTGATTTTGGTCTCGTTGACTTTGGTCTCGTTGACTTTGGCCTTGATTTTGACCTTGCGATCCTAGCGGCATTCCATCTCGCGTAGAAAAGAACGAACCTCCGCTTTTCTCGTGACTGAAATCAGCTCGCAGAATCCGGCCCTTCAATGGCATATTGTGAAATGTCTGCACAGCCTTAACCGCCGAGTCGATGTTCTTGTATTCAATGAACCCGTAACCCCGTGATCTCTTGGTCTCATTATTATATACCAATCGGAAATTCAGAACCGGTCCAATGCTAGCAGCCATTTCCTGGATTTGTTCTGTAGTCATCTCGTACGGAATGTCACCGAGAAACACCACTCTTCCAGGAGCAACCCGTGTATCCATGATGTTCAGTGTATTGTCTAAGTGAACAAAATGTGTTGATGAACAAAATGTGTTGATGAACAAAACGATTTTCCCAATCCCATCAACATGAAGATCGGGCAAATCTATCGAACAACTGCCATGCTAAGACAAACACACATGAGAACGGCATTTCCAAGACTTCGATCTGGTTTGCTTGGTCGTCAATTTTCTACTAGTATAGTGGCGTTTGCTTCTCAAGGCAGTCAGTCGCCATTATCAGCGGCATTTTCCAACAACGATGATGACGATGACTTCCCCGGCTACAAGCCCAAGAACCCAAAAAAACCCAATCTCTTAGGTCTTCACAAACAATGGGATAAACTAGATATGGCTTCTCAAGAGGATATAATAGCATATCTTGAGGATCGAATGCGTGGAGATTGGAAAGAGTTGACTTTGGACGAGAAGAAAGCAGGTGCGTAGCGGCAATCTAAACTTGTAGCATGAAAATGCAATTAAAACTAACTTTTGTACAGTATGGTTTATTTACTATGGACCTTGGGGACCTCGTTCTCCTAAATCTGATAACCCTGGAAGCATTTATGGAACGTTTATCAAGTTCATTGGAGTTTGTGTTGTTGGTTTGACTGGCTATAAAATTTACGATATGACAAGTGAAAAGAAGCCTATTGAATCTTCAAACTGATAGAGAGATGGTGAATTGAATTGATTTTCAGATAAAGAAATAGTTAATTGAATAAATTCTCTCATAATGTGAGGGTTTTTGGGGTATCTTGAGAGATATAATATGTGGTTTATGAAATATAAGTCCGAAAATCGCTAGCGGTATAGTTGCTGATCTGGGTTACAACAAAAAACCCAAAGCATAATAACTCAAGAGAAAAGATGACAAATCTTTATATAACTATGCTAATTCATGTATTCATCTGGTACTGTTAAATTCTTTCAATATCACCTGTATATACATGATTGGATATCTCATCGCTACTTCAAGTCTATAATACATTTGAAGAAAATCTTTAGAAGAAGCAAAAACACGAGCGAGATATCATGAAATTTATTAAAAGTTATCATAGTATCGAGCTGTAATGAACCTATAAAAATGTTATCATATCTGAGCTGTAATAATTCTGTGAAAATGTTATCATAGTACTATGCCGTAATAAACCAGTATATAATGAACATAGACGTCCTCCATTCTCCATTTTGTAACTGTTATCTCTCAATCTGGTAAAGGAACTCTGCCAATTAGACTAACAAATTAAAATCTCCTCACATTACTTCTATCGGCGGATAACAAATTATATTTTTGACAATCAATAGAATCATCCAATCATCAACTACTACGGTGGAGTGATCGAATGAGAACATCAATCACCAATATCAAAGAGGTAAAGTAACATAATTTAGTAGTAACATAATTCACTAAAACTAAGTGTTATTTTCTAGAACTGAGGGTATTTAGTCGTAACGTCGTAAGCAATGTCTCTTGCTAATGCTAATCAAGAAGTGGTTCTTGTGGAGTATAAATGATGATAACCACATCATTCAGTCTTAATACTATCTCCACCAAGAACCTTTTTCTTCATGTCAAGCAACTCAGACAAATCCCTAGCTTCATTCTTCTCGACAACCAAATTCTTGAGCCATCTGTTTTCCATTTCCAACTGCATCACCTGGTTCTCCAGAGACTGGATTTTAGTCTGGAGTTCCTTGGAAGTTCGTTCCATCTCTTGTTCTCGCAACTTCTTCTTGATTCGGAAACGAGCAGACGCAGCAGTGTTTCTTCGACGTTTGTCCTCTTCGGCAGAAGCCTTGCCTTCGCCGGAATTTTCACCATCTCCCGCTACCGGCTCCAGCGACGGCGAGCTTGCAGCAGAACTGCTTGCAACAGAGGATAAAGTGTTCTTTCGGGCTCTCTTGTTAGAGCTGTTGAAGCTAAGGTCCTCGAGCTGGACCGATCGCTTGGGAGGTTCGTGCTTGTCTGCATTGAAGATGGGCTTAAGGTTGTTATTGCTATTGCCATTTGTCTGCTGCTCGGTAGAAGCACCAGAATTGTGTCCACCGTTAGACAGAGATAACTCAGATGCCAGAGAAAACTGTTGAAGAGAAGAAAAGTCCAGAGGAATCATCTGTACCTCCGAGCCAGAGACTCCGGCGGGAGACGACGACGAGCCAGCAGCACCAGACGACGACGATTCGGCGTGGTGGGCGAACTTGCCCTTGGGGTCCTGAAGCTGACGCTCCTGCTGCATGAGCAAATCATCGACAGTAGCAGCAATATTAGTGCTTCGGCCTACATCGAAGTCGAAAAAGTTGGTGTTGGAGAATATGCTCAGCTCCTCGTCGTTGTGGGCAATGCCCACTCCGTTATTGTTGATTGAATCCATGGGATCCAGCGAGTTGAGGTTCGCAATGAACTGCGAAACATTGATGTCTCGATGATTGGAGCTCATAATGACTTATTTTCGAAAAGGCCAGTCGTCTTTAAATGAAACAGGGCAGAGCAGAGTAAAGCGGAACTGTGCGATGCGGTGACGTTACAGCAGGGTGGGTGTACGGATGAAAGCAAAAGTGTCAGGGTGGGTATCTGGTGCTTATTAAGTGCTGCATGACTAAAACCCCGGCGTTTAAGAAAATTTGTCCATGATGCCAGTTCACGTGATCACAGTATGGGGAAACTGGTGGGAGTGTTGCGTTTTTTTTGGGATATTGCGACAGACGCACCCCCAGACACGGGTCTGCCCGAGAAGGCAGTGGGAAGATCCCTGTAACTTACGGGGGCACACGTGCATCTACGCCGATATAGGAGGGTCTACGGGATGAGCTTTTACGAGGGATGTTAGGGATTTAATTACGGTTGTTTTGTATATTCTTGCGATGACATTGGATTGTTCCGTTAGGTTGAGTTGCTTGCGGGTTTATCCCCTCTACTCTCCTTACACGGATTGCAAAGGCGGGTTATAGTTTTGTGCTCCTTCCTTAAAGAACGGGAAAAGTCCGAATCATTATTATTTGGTGCACATTAGCAGATCAATAGCTATGGGTATTAACAGAGTGTTTCCTTATTGGTGAATATAATTAATTAAATCTGATGCATCTAGCCCCATACCTTTCGTTTCTTTCTAGACATTCCTCTCCATTGTAACTGCATCATATCATGTACTCCGTTTGTCTTGGATCAAATTGGGTTTGGTATCTCCGATATCCCGACTCTCCACACATTTATGCACTGCATCGCTAGACAACGTAGGAATCTTCACTGCAACGTGTACTTGCATCAAACAATGCCCAGACTGAACGAACCCCTCTGACGATTATGACGTGTTGCGCAGATCGACCGATTCATTAATTACATATTGACTCGATTAAATTCATATTTAACATTTTTCTCCGTTTCCATTTCCACTTTCAGTCTTAACGTACTTCGGTAGTTTGCAACTATTTTGGGACTACGATATACCCTATACGGGTTATCCACGTGACAATTGTAGTTTGGACGTTGCTTCAAAGTTTGATTGGTTGAATTGGGTTTACAAACAAAAATCGAAAATCCCAAACTTACAAAAAGATCCGACAAAAAATTCTCACACCGAAATAACACTGCTTATATAATCACAGTCACGTGGAAATATTTGGGCTGTACGAACAAAAGTTCAGAAATCCCAACTTTCAAAAACTCGACAGAAAGTTTTATTAAGAGATTCCCGCACCAAAATTGCGCTGCTTACATAATCGCAAGTCACGTGGAAATTTTTGGGCTTTACCGAAAAATCCAAAATCCCAGCTTCACAAGAATCTACAAAAAAAAATCTCAGCAAAAAAAAGTTCAACAACAACATCTCACAAAATTGGGTCGCTTACATAACCACGAGTCACGTGAACTTGTTTTTCCGGGTAATACGGCCGTGCGTCCCCGGCTGTAGGAGGGCTCGGAAAATTAATACCGCCCGTATCTTCTATCTTGTCTTCTCAACACTTTTATCCTTTACTCAACTATGATCGGAAATCTGAAAAAGGCTGCTCAGAATGCCCCCAGAGCTGTGAGCCGTGCTTTCAAGTCGCGGTCATTTGCTCCTCAGGCAAATCAGCAGCATCTGTTTGAACCTGTAGCCTCCAAGAGTACCGTTTCACCCATGAGAAGAACTACTCCCTGGATCACTGCTTTGCGAGCTAAACAGAAGAAAGATGAGGAATGGAGATCATCGCATACAGACTCTCCTGCATCGCCTCCTGAAGAGACCTCCTTCTCATACACTGATGTCAAAACCCACGAAGTGGCCGATAGATCTCGCGATGACTCGTTCACCGCAGTTTTATTGCCGTTCAAGGATGATCCGTGGTTTCTGGACGCTTATATCAATGCTACTGGACGTCTGCGAATCGGCCAGATCTTCCAGGATCTCGATGCTCTTGCGGGTGTCATTTCCTACAAGCATTGCTCTCCAGCCGAGCCTGTTATTGTCACTGCTGCAGTCGATCGAATCTTTATGCTCAAACGGCTGGACGATCTGTCGGCCTACAATGTGACGTTGTCGGGGTCTGTTACTTGGACTGGACGATCGTCTATGGAGATCACCATCAAGGCAGCTACTCATGAGGAACCCCTCGACATAGATAAGGAATGGACAGAAGCTGATATCAGGGATGATGAAGTGTTCCTGACTGCCAATTTTACGTTTGTAGCTAGAGATCCTGTTACTCACAAGGCTTTTGCAATCAATCATCTTGTTCCTCAGACTACTGATCAAAAGGTCGACTTTGTTAGAGCTGAGAAGTTCAATGCCCAAAAAAAACAACAAGCTTCTCAAGCCGGTCTTCAGTTGGCTCCTCCTACTGAAGAGGAAACCAAGATTATACACGATATGTGGCTCAAGCAGAAGAAGTACGAAGAACACCCTGCTTCCAAACCTCCACATGTCATCAACATGTGTGACACCAAGATCTCCTCGACCATGATCATGCAGCCCCAGTACCGAAACCGACACAGCTATATGATTTTTGGTGGATATTTGTTGCGACAGACCTTTGAATTGGCATATGCCTGTACCGCAGCCTATTCTCACTCTGCACCACGATTCGTATCATTGGACTCTACCACTTTCAAGAATCCAGTCCCTGTTGGTAGTGTGCTTTATCTCACGGCCGTTGTTGCTCATACTCAGCATACTACTCGGGAAATCATGGTAGATGGAGCCTTAACCCCAGTTCCCGGCACTCTTATTCAAGTCCGGGTGGACTCTACTGTGCGAAACCTTGACCACGGAACCACCACCGATACCGGCCAGTTTACTTATAGTTACTTTGTTTCGACAGAGAACCCAGCTGACGAACGAGAGCTTCTGCCTCAAACTTATAACGAGATGATGGAGTATTTGGATGGCCGAAGAAAGGCATTGGCTACTGCTGAATTCTACAGCGAGCGACACTTGGGCAAGAGCAGCATCGTTTCCGAGTAAATGTTTCTGTGCATTGCAAATATAATCCAATATGCATAATTTTAATTAGCTTTTCTTTAGGTCTCCTTGATGGGTACATCTGTACGATGACGTATTTCATTAACAGCCGATTTTTACCAGGATATGTTAATCTTGTTCATCACAATTGTTATTACTCGTATATTACATCTTGTTTGTTACAGTTGATATTAATCGTATGTTGAATCTTGTTCGTCACAATTGATATTTATTCCTCGCTTTTTAATTTTGCACTATTAATTTTGAATATTATAGACATTGAGTTATGTGTTCTTATCAACGTTGTTCATAAACTATAGGTATTTGATCGATTTCTCTAATCAGCGCAGTTCTTATCAGACTCGTTGAAATCGGATCTTTCGATGCATTCTTATCTACTCTATACTCCTCAGACTTATTCAAATATAATGAAACTTTTCGTATATTTACATGAGCTTTTTCCATCTTCTCTTTCTATCGGCACATATATCGACACTTACTCAGGTAACTGCACCAACCTCTGTCACATACTCTTATCAGCTTCATTCAAATATTCTTATAGGCATTTATTCAAATACATACATTGCAAAATATTTTTGCATAAATAATGGTTGTTAGTGCTATACGTGCGGCAGTACTTATCGTACCACTCCATGACTTGGACAATTCTAGATCAGATGCTCATGTTTCATCATCTATGGCTTGGGCAATTCTAAATCAGATGCTGATGTTTCATCATCTTCATATTCTTCTGCCATTTCAAATTCGGCCAGTTCTTCTTCATCAGCAAGATCATCCAAACCTCGATACCTGTTCCTTCTGAATACTTTTGTCGGTTTCCATCTACTAAGGCCTGAGAAGAAGCTCTTGATAATATTCCCGATAGTAGGGGTCTCATTGTCTCCAAAATGGACACCAGTAGTCTCTCTCCGTCGAAAAACAAAGAAGACAAGTAATCCAACAAGGATAACAACTACAATGAGAGCAACTACTCCTGCCTGATAGTATGCTTTCCACATGGCGTCGTTGATAAGCTTATCCTTCTCGGGGGAGTCTGGAATGGTATTGTTGGCAGATCCCTGGTTCCATTCTCTCTTATCGACGAAATTATAAAACAAGGTTTGAGCAATCATGGGGTCGTCGACTGGGATCATATGCGAAGCACCAAACACTTTGACGTAGGTGAGGTTTCTATGCGAAGTTACCTGACCCACTGGACTGTCACCTCTTCCTTGCATGATGAAGTCGTCGACATGAACATCCTGAGTCCATCCGAGGGCACCATTCCAGTGCAGTGCATCTATCATTCTTTCAGTTCCCAGACCATTGCAAATAAAGTCCTGATCTCCCGAGAAAATCATGATGGGCACCTCAGCCAAAATATCAGGCAGTAGATCAACAGACGGCTTGGAGTTCTCAGCCCGGAAATTTTGCGTGACTTTAGGCGAACATTCAACCCAAGGGCCGTTCCGAACTACATGAAGAGCATCCATCACATCTGGTCTAGCTAAATATCTGGAAACCTTGGGCAAGTCTGGTGGCCAGTTCATGCCACAGGCGGGAAACGCGTCGGTGAGTCGTACATCGTAGATATTGAAGCATTTTTTCCCTTTATCCTTTTCATTATCGTAGTCTTGTAACATGCCACTGACTATCGTCTCACAAACCGGGACGTGAACTGTGACATTCATATCCAGATCGCTCAGAGTGTTGGCGCAGCTAGTGTGCGCAAGTGCTAGATCTCTAGCCAGATCAGTACCTTCAGTGACCAGGCCTCTCTGCTGTGCAAATGGCATATATGCAAGGTATTGTCTTATAGGATCGATCCAAGGGTTTCCTAAAGCCAGACCCTGGAGCTTGATGTATTTGGGGTCGTCAGGGGACAAATGGCTGTTGCGAGAAAGAATGGCGTTGGCAAAGTATGGAATGTACTGACCAGCGTAACTTTCACCGGTAAGATAAATGTCGTTTAGACGTTCATGAGGGAAGACTTCAAAGTATCTGTCCAGGAACAGCATGAGGTCCACGGCCACCTGGTCGAGCTCACGTAGATAACTGCGATCAGAACTGACAGTGGAAAACCCCACCCCAAGAGGTTGATCTATAAACAAAAGATTGGCATTTTTATGCCAACTTCCGGGATTCAAGCTAACAGTGTTATCATCTATCACTCTCAGCGGTCCTACCTCCATCATCATTCCGTCCATGGAAGAGCAACCAGGCCCTCCATTGAGCCAAATGACGGTTCGTCCAGGACTTGTAATCTCCTGGGCCTCAGCATGCCAGAAAAAGAGATTTCCGCCATGTTCTCCGTCATCTATGGCGATATGACCCGAATGCATGACTGGAAGCTGCTGTGATTTGTTGAAACCAGGCAAGTCCGGGACAAAATAAGAAGCAGCATCGAGCTTGGATTGAGCAGAACATATTTGCAAAAGAATATAAACCCAGCAGCCCAAAATCTGCAAAGAAATTGACGTCATTGTCTTTGATTTGCAGGTATCCAAACAAGCCTAAACAAGAGCTTAACCGTATAGTCCTCTTCCAATCCACTCAAATCAGATCTCCCGCTTTATATACGTTTCCCGCTATCCAAACAACTTCTGATCAGAAATAAGTACAAAAGTGATACAAATTATACCCTCCCCGATTTATTTGGACACTTGTTCGCATTAGCTGCAGCACCAAAACCACTCAATATCCCATCACCTTTAAAGGATTTCATTTTAAGGTGCGGCGCGCCAACTCTCCTTCTTGCACTGAACCCCACAACGGCGTCAATGTAAAAAGTTAAGCGCTGGCAACATACTCAATCGTTCAAGGAAAAACAGACATGATATTAGATACATAAAATTACATTATACTACAAAAGTACATAAACCATTAGACAGTAGCTAGTTGGACCGGACGTAATTAGGGCGCTGCGCTGATTAATGGTGGTTTCACCTGGGGAGGCGTGCCTGTTTCATGTTCAACGTAAAACTGCCGCTCAACGGATAAACATGTGCAACCTCCACTAATGTGAGGCGACGATAAGCGGACCGGACCACGGGATTAAATAAACGCAAGCTCGGCACTGACGCTCTTCTCAGTGGGGATACGAGGTACCGGCACCGGATGTTCTGCCGCGACCGTGCTGGCTTTCGGCGAAGTTGGCCCAGAGCCTCGACGCGCCTTCGTGAAATCTACAAGGCGCACGGTATCACGTTTACTATCGTGAGTTGATGCCGAGGATACCTTTCGCTTGAGATCTTGGGCTGTGCTGGTAGCAGGAGCTTCGTCTGATGACGAGTATGCATGGCCCCGTTGGGGTTCTTGGCCCTCAACTTGAGACCACAAGAGCTCACCGTGAGAGTTGCGGTATGGTCGGATCTCGTCATCCGACGTTTCTCCATGCTCTTCTCCAAACTCTTCACCAGACTCGGCTGTTCGGTACGCCGACGTATCATCTTCTTCACTTCGCTCAAACGAATTGGCATCGTACTGGTATGTGGAATCGGGATCTCGAGCATAAACCTGATCGTTGGCGTATACTGGAGTGGCAGCAGCCGAAACATCTCTGTGCTCTTCGCTCACACTCTGCAGATTGTTGCTCTGCGATGACGTATGAAGCCGCTGACTTTCTCCAGATGAACTGTAGGAGCCAATGCTGGTAGAATGTGAATGTCCTGCTAATGAACTGTCTCTGCTGTGAACACCCAACTGTTGAATGATTCCAGACGAAGCATCACTGGGCTGCATGCTGTGGTGAGGAGTCAGAATTGTGCTCTGAGTAGGCTGCATAAAAGTGCTTCTATCGCCGGAGTACTTTGCGCCAGGCTGTTTGGCACTGTCCCCATAGCTGTCCCGATCCACCAGACGTAGAGTCAATAATTCATCGGTGGAAATGGTGCCAATTGATCCCAAACTTTCATGTTCCTGCCACCGCTTGTCGGAGCCATCGGTTTGTCTCCAGCTATTCCGAGCTCGTACCTTCTGGGGAAGATTTGAGTTTGTATTCTCATTGGCCTTGTAAGGAGCTGTAAGATATGCTGGAATTGCCTTGCGTCCTCCGATGGTGGCTGTAGTGGTGGTAGTGGAAGGAGCATCGCTGGTGATGGCCTGACCAACCGCCTGATTATTATTATTCTTGAAATGACCTGCTTGGGCCATATTTGAGTTGCTATGCTGATGAGCAGCAGTAGCTGTCGCCGCAACAGCACCAGTACCAGCGGCAGCGGCAGCAACGGCAGCAGCAGCCCGATTTCCATCTCCTCGAGTTGCAGCAATTGGAGGGATTTGAATATCGGTGCTATCTGTAGAGCTATTATAACCGTGAGTCTTCTCAGAGTGATAACTGGTGTCATTTTCTTCTCCATCATCGTCCATCTTCATGTAATTGAAATGCGACACACGTTTGGGCGATGATTCCCACTCATCGACTCCCTTTTCTCCAGTAACAAACTCCTCCATGTCAGTAGACGATGAGCCAGGAGAACCAGGAGGCCGAGGTGCAGTTCCTGCATTCATCATGCCGATGGTCTTCTCGGGATCGGTGGTGCTAACAGGTAAAATGGGCCTCGAAATCTTGAGCTTTTCGTCGTTCATATCATCGCCGCCCTTTCTAGACTTGGACCTCTTCTTTCGGTTGCCACAGAAGCAGCACCAAAGAAAGAACGCAGCAATAAGAAACAGACAGGGAATGAGAACACCTAGAAGAATAGCAGTTTTCTTGGAAGAAATGGGATGCAACGTTCTACCGGTGTCGCTATCGCCTGTCGCGGATGCTTCTGCAGCTCCAGCATCAGTAGAAGAAGCCGTGGAACTGGCAGTAGCTGAAGTCTTGGTTGCCGAAGCGCTTGAGGTGCTCGACATGCTGCTTGAGGTCGCAGAGCTCGTCACAGCCCTCTTGTAGTTTTCAATCTGAAAAACGGCTGTTTCAGTGGCTCTTTTGACAAGATCCACAGTATCGGCACGCTTGGAATTGCTGCTGCTGTCACTAGTAGTGGCATCAAGAGTCACAGTAGTGCCTTCAAAGTCGTCAGGAGGAGTACCGTTGAAGGTATAGTTATCGGAATGGTAACTCAACCAATCCACATTAGGATCATAATGCACATTAATGGTCACGCCAGTCTTGTCATTGATAAATTTGGAGATTGAATACTCGAAGTACTGGCCGCTGGTGGCATTGACGGGGTCCAGAGAGGTACTGGTGAAAATGGTATCGTTGGTGCCGGAGAACTCCAAGCTCAACATATAGGATACCTGGTCACCGTACGAGTCTTGAATGGTGATTATAACATTCTGGGAATTATTTTTCATGTCCGAAGGGGCAGTTCCGGAAATGGACGCATTATTCTGGTTGACAGTCAACCAACTGACAGTTCCATTGGTAGTAATGGATGAGATATTGGCCAGTTTCAAGGGCGCACCATCAAGAGTCAAGTCCTGGAGTGGGATACCATATTCGAATTCAGCCCCGGTATTCACACTGACCACATCTGTGGTGATATTTGTGGTGAACTGATGGGCTCCGACCAGAATATTAAAGGCGACGTCTGAGGATGTGAAGGCCGAGTAATCGGAGACTAGATAGAGTACGTTGAAAGATTCAGCAGGAGCAATCTGGGAATTTACCGACGGAGCAGTGCCAGTAAACTGTTTCTTGGAGCTATCGAAGTGCAGCCAAATAGGTAGCGGGGTATGACCGGCGGAAATACCTGCATAGTATAAAATAGGTCTCGACGACTGAGCCTGGAAAAAATCATCAGGGAAAGAAAAGGAGAATTGCTCTCCTGGAGTGAGAACCAGAGACCCATCACCGGCCACGGCACCGGCAGTTTGGAGCACGGCCGTTATATTAGTATTGGGATTGACCTTTGGACCGGCATTATTTGTGAGTACCAGCGAACACGATTCAGATGAAGACCCCGAATCATCTGTGGCAGTAAGATTAAATGTCAGGGTCTGGTCATCTGAACCAGACGGTGCAGTACCAGAAAGTGTCCTTGTTGAATTATCGAAAGAAAGCCACGACGGCAGATTGTCAGCAGAGTACTGGATAGACGAGCCTGAAGTAAAGGTATCAGAAGGAACCTGGTACGAGAAGGTCTGTCCATAACGTGCTACTGGGGGATTCTGCACACTGAATGGATAGGAAAGATTAGGAGCGGCCGTGACCGTGCTGAACAGGGTGAGAAGAGCAGCCAGCGGCAGAGTTGAAGGGATCTGAAGGTTAGTTGAAGTTGGCTCGGTTGGATTGGTACGGCTCAGGACAAGCATGAGCAGTAGGAGCATCAGGAACTTACCATTAAACACCACTGGACACGCGAAGCAATAAATAAAAAGAGCGAATGAAGGAACAGAGATTCGGAGGGTCGGTGAGAGCAGAAAGGTAAGTTTTAGAAGGTGTACGGGGATTTTGGCGTACACAGTTTTGACGGATACCCCTTGCTTGGAACCGTGGAGATCGGCGGGCGTGGCTCAACGTCAGATGGGCAGATGATACGACAAGTTAATGAGGCCAAGGCGAACGGTTTAAACACGAATTGCAAGTGAAAAATAGATGGACTCGACTTCAAGATTGAATGGAATTGAAAACTGTCAATAGACTGAGTTGGCTTAGTGGTGTCCTTAACGGTCGGTCGTGGTCGTCGAGCTTACGGCCAATGAAACAATCCGATATATATAAATCTATGGATTTGTTCTCGCAGGGGCAAATATTTACAAAACCTCCAGTCACAGCTATATAAGTGAATGGCTAAGTTCAGTGTAATGGATTTGGGAAAAAGTAACGTGCATATTGAATTGAGATGTGAAACTTGTCAGTGGCCCATGACGGATGGGTACATGATGAAGAATTGCACAGAGGATGATTGGAAGAGTTCAATCATGATGGAATAAGTCGTTTTAAATATAATAATAATATAGGTTACTACTGGGAATATCAGTCACGTTCAATAGCTTTTCATTATACCACGTCCAGCTCGCGATCGCGTGGTAAAGTGCAACTCCTGGCCCAAGCGCATCGCGTTATCAAGGAGTCAAAGGGTACCCCCTTGGGTGGTCGTCATGGTAGGCAGCAGCACAGCACTGCACAGCACCAACTCTAATAAACCAACTTTAATATGCCCAACAGGGAAAGAAGCAGGAGGGTTCAAAAGATGAGCATTTCAAATGGTGGGATGTGGAGATCAAAGGCAGATATACTGTGATAGAGGTAGTTTGATTCAAATTAAGTATGGTTTAGAATGTTAACGAGATGATGACTATTTGGCTTTACAAAGGTTAGAGATTTCAAGTTGGTTTGTTTTTGCAAATTTCAGTTGGATTATTATTTACCGTGTCTACCAAGCTAATTGCCTTGTGTAGACAAGAGCTCGGAACACCACAATAGACTCCCAATAAATCACACTAGTAGAGTGCAATTATTATTCGGCAGGTCTCAGTCTCAGACAAATCTTATCATGTTCGTTCTGCCAAGATTGTAGGTTCAATGTATGAAATTGGTTTCACTGTAGTATATATCAGCCCAATTAGGAAAGTTAATGGCTGGTTGCCTGAATCATCAGGTGCGTTGGAAAAGGGCGCCGCATCTCAGGGAAAAAAAGCACAAGAGAATGCCTAACATATGTATGATTGATTAGGCGAGGATGGAAGGGAAGAATGGACATATGGGAAGGATCATATCGTACAGACATGGCATGACAGCGCAGTGGGGTGCAGTGGAACGAAGGGGATGATGTGTTGAAGAGATTAGTTGCATTTGATAGTGGGAGATATGCATGGGGAGTATGAAGAAGAGACAGAAGGAGGTGAGGTGAGGGAGGATGGTGAAGGGAGGTGAGGGAGGATGGTGAAGGAGAGGAGAACTAGAAGGAATGATATTTGGAAAATAATGGATTAAGTCTATATTTGTTGGAATTGCTAGACTCGATGGTGTATCAGGAATAGAACGGGATGATTTGGGAAAAATAATCAGGTCTATTATGGTTGGATCGTAGAAAAATAATCAGGTCTATTATGGTTGGATTGTGAGAAAATAATAGATTAGGACCTATTCTGGTTGGAATTGTTAGACTCGATGTAAAGCAATAGAACGAAGTGATATGTGGAAAAATAATTGCTCAAGTCTATTGTAATTGGTTGTTAGAGTAGACTGCATGGTGGAATTTTTCTATTACATGGTGTACCAGTAAATAGAACGGCGGCGGGTGAATATTTAGCTGCGTTTTTATTATCGACCTGCTATGCCTAAAGTTTAAAAGAACGCGCGCTTTACGTTAATGCTGCTCTCTTCCAGGATTGACATCGAACTCTAGGTATGGGGCATTGAATTGTAGCCACAGTTTGCACTAACTCAAGGTTATATAATTGAATACAATTCAAAATGATTTGCAAATTAGCATGTGGTTTTATTAGAGAGTGAATGAACGTAGTTTATCTACTAGTACGCTGTAGAACGCTCTAACAGGTGCTTCGCTCTTAAAAAAGTAGAGGGGAATTTTTAGAACAAACTCGGTTTTCTACCGTCAGTTGGTTTTCTACCAAAGCAGAGCACAGCAGAGCACAGCAGAGCAGAACACAACTACACATGACGAAACCAATAAGAGTACCATTATGTCAATGGATAAGTGACCAAACATATATAGAAATAATAACTAACGTCAGCGAAGTGAATTTACGATAGAACGATTTAGTCAGCAGACCGATGTAATGATGGCAGAGTTGTTAGTGGCTCAATTACTAGAGGCTTGGCTTAGTAGACAATTGGGGTTCAGTTGCAGGCAATTGGGGCTCAGTTGCAGGCTCAGTTAGGCTCAATTGTAGGCTCAATTGTTAGAGTAGAGGCTCAGCAGACATTTATATGGGCTAAACAGATGGCTGTAGGCACTTCTAGTGTCTGAATATTCACCTTAACTAAAATATCTTTACTATTTGAATATTCACCCTCACTAAAATGTCTTAACTAATTGAATATTCCTCAACTAAAATATCTCAACTATTTGCAAACGATATATCGCACAACTATAACTAATACCACTGAGTCAAATAATTGCATTAATATTCCATATCGTACACTAACTTTCAGTGTTTGGTCATCAGTCAGTCAGGCTTGTGCATCCACCCTACCTTCACTGACTGACTGACACCTCCACATGTCCAATATTATTCATTCTATGTAGCCCAGCCCCCCTAAACCCAGTATATTTCATCAGTTATGGCTAAAATATGAGAGATACTTCACCGCTTACAATCAATCATAGCCCTCTTACTAAAATTAATCGTTCCACCACACCCATGCATCTGAATTTTTTTTGCCAGCTTAACCTTAGTTTTTTTCAACTATGATTGCTGATCTGCAGGCCGCAGTAGTACCGAGCAACCTAAAGTAAAGATCTTAACTGTTCACCGCACTAAACCGCAACTATAACAAGAACACTAAATAGAATACACCCAGCAAAAACACAGTAGCTAAATACGAAGAATCCAATACTCCACAATTCTACTCTCCAATACCATTCTAGCTAATAACAAACTCTCGCAAACCCCTCGTACATTCCTAGCAATTCCCGCTTTCCGTTCAAACTTTTCATTTCGTCAATTTCTCGTCTGTTTACTTTCCATCCTCTCCTATTGGTTGCTGTTCCTCGCAGCACGGCTGAATCTCGCTCTACCTTTGCTCACCACCGTCCATCGGTCCCATAGCAACGACATCAATCAGGTCCAGGTCTCAGTTTAGCTAAGAAACGTGGATGCCGTAAGGTCTGGTGCAAAAGTGCAGTGCGGTTTAGCGGTTCAAATCAGCCACGGGTTCACTGCAGAAACAGAATAAAGTCTATCGAAAATCCCTCTTTTTAACCCCCTGTGCTTCGCCTGATTGTTGCCGGGGCTTAGGCTGTTGTGCTGTGCTGTGGAGGTGCGGGATTATCGCTTTTCCATCTCACACTTTCTCCTTTGTACACAGCACCGCTGGACCAGTGCAACATGGAGGTAAGTAGAAACACACGAATTAAGGAATAAAGCAAGGCGGAATTTTCAAGACTTGGGTGAATATCTGTTCCGATGCTTTGTATATGGTTATCTATTATTCGATATTTATAGTTCGGGCGGTTACTGGCGGTTCTCACTGGTTGGGGTTCTCGCTATTAGACGCTGACTATGAATTGCCTCCATGGCCCTACCATGTCGACCCCATATTCTCCTCCAACCTTATTGCTAACTTCAGCTGCGTCCTGATCACTCTGTTGCAAGACGTCGCAAGTCGTCGGAAAACATTCTGCGAGTCTCGCCCGATCCTCGACGCTCTCCTAGGCTGGATTCTACTTCTCCTTTGGGCGGTATCTTGGACTCACCTCGTTTCTCAGATACTGAGTCGTCCAAATCATCTGACGATATTACTCAGACTGCCTGCAAATCAAGAGCGTCTTCTCTGGAATCCGGTGAAATGTCGTCCAGTCTGTCTTTGGACCTGGTGGAGTCTCCTCTACCTTCGCCTATCAAAGTCGATGATTGGATAGGCGGGGAGGATTCATCTCTAAAACCTTCTGCTCCTTCCTCGAGTACTATTGGAAGCAGAACTTCCATGAGAGTTTCTAAAATATACGGAGATATCCCTGTAGTGGGATCTTCCACTCTTTCAAAACACAGATCGCAGGCTCCCCAAGGGTTTCTTTCAAAACTAGGAGAAAACCTTCTGAACAGGGCTTTTCTATACTTTTCCGATGCTCCCCAGCCTACTCAGTCTTCGCATTCCGACTATTACCATTCTGATTCGTCTACTACTTCCCAGTCATGGCATTCCCATTCGTCTCAGTCTTCCCGCGAGCATTCTTATAGCGGCTTCAATCAACCGATCTCAGCTCTTCCTTGGCTCATTTCTGTTTTTGCATTTTGTTTTATTTCCTTCGGCGCTCTTTGTTTTATGCATATCGATTCCTCAGCAGATGGAGTCCACTGCCGGATGCCATATATGACCCCCACTTACCAGCCTCTGACCGGCTTTAATTCTTCTCATACAAGATTCGCTTCTAAATATCATCTCCATCTCTATAGAGAGGACGGCATTGACGAACCCGAACTGGACTCTCTAACTGGTGTTCCAGTCATCTTCATTCCTGGAAATGCTGGCTCTTTTCGTCAAGTCCGATCTTTGGCAGCTGAATGTTCGCATCAGTATGACGATATGCTGGCTAATATTCCCCAGGATGAACTTCCTGGACATTTGGATTTTTTCACCGCTGATTTTGGTGAAGATCTTACTGCGTTCCATGGCCAGACTCTAATGGACCAGGCGGAATACCTCAATGACGCCATATCATACATTCTTGATATTTACCACGATAATGCCGTTAAAACCGGTCAGCGGCTAGCTTATATTCCTCGTTCTGTCATCCTCATTGGCCATTCCATGGGTGGAATGGTTGCAAGAACTATGCTGATGATCCCAAATTACCGGCCTGGTTCGGTCATTACTATTATTACTCTAGCTGCACCACATTCCCTGCCTCCCTTAGCATTTGATTGGGATTTGGTCAAGCTTTACGAAGAGGTTAATAAGTATTGGGAAGACAGCTTTTCTCAGGAGCTCATGGGACGCAATCCCCTGGCACATGTCAGCCTGATATCCATCGCAGGAGGCAAGCTTGATCAAATGATCCCCCCTGAGCATACTTCGGTTAGTTCCATGGTCCCAGATACCAATGGTTTCACAGTCTTTACTTCAACGATCCCTGAGGTCTGGACTGGGGTAGACCACCAGGCCATTGTATGGTGTGACCAACTTCGGGTAGTCCTGGCTTCTACTTTGCTAAGCATAACGGATATCCACAATCCAAGCAGAATGAAGTCGTTGGCCGACCGAATGTCAATATTTAGACACAAGCTCTTGACTGGGCTTGAAGAGCCTCCCAAACACCAACATCAACGACAGCAAAAGGCCCTAGTAGCAACTTCTTCTCATACTGGTTCGATGAAGGCAATTGATACAATGTTGCTAAGTGGAGGCACATCTGCCCATATCATTCCTGAAGGTAAGCAGCTGAGGCTCACCAATTTAGGATCCGATGAACATTCACCAATGATGCATTTGTTTCCTCTTGAATTGGAATCTGGCCATGCAAATACCAGCGAGTTTCTACTGCTGACTGATCAGACTGTCATCAAAACTGGTGAAGATCCCAGTGATCGGGCCGGCATTTATGTTTTTGCTTGCCGATATCCGTTCTCCACCAGCAGCTACGATGGCTCGTCATTCTATAAAAGCATTAGTGACACCGTCACTGTAACTGGAGCCCCCAAAGACGCAAATAGCAACATCCCAGGTAATCTTGTGTGTCATAATCTAGCGGAAGACTTCGTCACGTTGCCCCGAGCTGCAGACTTTTGGGCTGATACTCAATCTCCGGAGAGTCATCATGGAAAAAGTGCTTTGGCATTTTTGCATTATGACCTGCATAACCTGAATTACTACGATTTTATTGCGGTTGTGGAGACCAGCAGCAGTCAGAAAAACTCGGGAAGCTTTGTTCTCGGAAGTATTGAGCCCGCTAAGAGGGTGAATATGAAGGTGACACAGAGCCTCTGGAGAACTTTACTGAACAGACCACTGGTTGCTCATCTTCCCAAGAATCGGTCGGTGATGGTCGATGTTTCATTTGATAATGTATGGAGCAGCTTACTAGCATTTACTGCACAGTTTGGAGTCAAGGGCAAGTCGATACGGAGCAGCAACAACCAAGTCATGACTCCTATAATTCGACAGTACATGGAAGAACTTCATGAAAGCAGGTTTCATGTCAATGTAGTTCCTGGCACTGTTACAAACGTGTCTGTTCACGGCGTTGCCCCGTTTTCTCCGTTCACAATGAAAGGAGATCAAAAGTATAACAATTTGCATTTCCAGGTCTGGTCAGATGCGCAATCGGAAGATATGGTCATCAGGCTGAAGCTTGACTATATGGCTACAGTTGGAAGAATAGTTCTTCACTACCGAGTGGTGATGGCTGTATTCCCGTTGTGTATTGTATTTCTTGTGATTATGATTCAATTCAATATCCATGGAATAACTGGTAAGTTTGTCAGTTTTAGTGAAGGTATGCGCATTTTCTTTGCAAAATATCTCCCATATCTACTGATATTTGCCTGTCTTGTTCCATATGCGATCGATACAGAGCTGATCAGAAACCTGCTATATTTCATAGAGCCATCGCTTGATCCGAACAATGGGGAGGGCCGTACCAATGCCTTTGCCGATACCAAGAAAAACAGATTTTTCCTTGGACTGGAAAGCTCCCATATGTGGGTTTTAGGACCGATTTTCATACTGGTGACAAGCGGTACTTGCTTGGTTTGTTACTATTTGTTTGCAATTCTTGTGCATGGGTTTTCCCGGGGAATTGCAACCATTCGACGGCGAATAGATGGGCCTGATGATGTCGAGTCTACGGAACGTACTCGACTTTTTCTGATTGGAGGAGGTTATGGAAACCATCGACGAGTTGTGGTGATCTTGATTCTATTGTTTGCAGTTGCATTTTTCATTCCTTATCAGTTTGCTGTTCTAGTGGTGTGTTTTGTACTTTTTATGGCGGCCGTTAATATCTGTTATCAGAGAGAGCGGCTTACTGATACCCAGAACAGTCCAACCGGATCGGACGAAAAGTCATCACGAGCGGGTGCAGAGACGTGCGATAGTTTTGAAAAGAGTTTGTTCATGATGACCAACTTCTACAACTACGTTATGACAGTTTTCATGCTGATGTTTTGGATTCTTCCTGCAAACATTCCAGTCTTGATAGTATGGATGCATAATTTGTCCGTACGTTGGACCATGGTATTTCATTCTCATCACAATTTGTTTGCCATAATACCAATCCTTTTGCTGGTTGAGCGGGTGGCTTCCGGTCAGATGATTCCCCGAATGAACTGGTTTTCGCAGCAGTTGTTTACCAAGCTAATGCTTTTATACTGTGCAATGTACTGCTTGATATTTGGATTACAACGAGCGTATTGGTTGCATCATCTTGTGAACTTTTTTGCGTCTTGGCTCATTATGACGTACTGGGAAAAATATCTGCCGAAATCACCCTTGGTAGTGCAGCCCAAGTCTCAATCGCACAGGCGGGAAATAGTAAGATGAAGAAAATAGCTGTGACACTCAGCATTCTCAGTCTGTTTGTATATGAAAGAATTTGCGCTGTATCTAAGAAAGGTAGTCTTTACACAATCTATGTTTGGCAAGCTAATCTTGATTATTACGACGATATTAACTCTATCCATGTGGTGTATGAATAACATAAAAGTGGTGTGTGAATAACATAAACATGGTATGATAACCAGTAATATGACAAGTTATGATGTTATATCCAGTGTTTATGATGCATAATGCATATAACCGCGATATCATCATTCTGTTCGAGACTAAAATGTTCAGTGGAGACTTGTAACTATCGTGTAACATATTCTGGATATAATTGATTCTCTGTGTTCACTTGATTGAGATAAATAGCTGCTGTCTGTCATCAAAGACGTAGATACGAATAAACATACGATAATATACTTACGATTAATATTAATGATTTACTATGGTATTGACTGAAACTCTTATGTTCAGGTTGTTTCAACTGCCAGTCAGTTCACAGCGTTTCCTGAAGTTCATGTTAAATATCACAAAATGATGTAGAATAACAAAGAAGCAGTGGAAATCCAATTAAAAAACCGATAAAAATGTCCATCATCTGAAAAAAAATATATCAATCTCAACTCAACTTCAAGCATGTTCTTTGTTCACGCTATAACTATAGTATTGCGGTTCAAAGTCAATGTCATGATTAGTTGTTGGTGAAACTTCACCAGTATCACTTCGACTAGTCGAAATGTATTCGAGCTTCTTAGCCGAAATAGGAGTTCTAAGACCGTAATTTGCAGAAGTAATGGTCTGAGCTGAACTGATTGTAGATTGATTGCTGGATACTGGAGCAAAGAATTTACTTTTGATATCTGGAGAGAAGATTTTGAATCGGGCCCAGACTCCTGACAGAGGCAAAAAGACTATTACCAGAAGCGATGTGAGACTAGAAAAGCCAGAAGGAAGAGTAGCCGGAGTTGCAAAATCTATGATGGTGAAAATTGCAGGAATAAACATGGTTTGTAGAGTGGTGATGAAAAACACCTGATATACATCCAGCTGCTTAAGGCCCATTCTTCGCCGTCTCATAATGGCAATGACCAGTTTTGTGCAGTTGATTGCAGCAAACATGATAATAGAAGCTGAAAACAGCGGGGACGCAACATTGGACGGCCATTCCGGCATTATAGCAAAGTATGAGGGATCAACAGTGCCCTTGCAGTTGACTACAGCGTAGAATAGCCATACAAAAATAGTAGGGATGACAACCATAATTAAGCAAAAAGCCAGAATGGTGAATCGGAAATATTTGTTCTTCATATCCTGTAGCAAGACGTTTGTCTGGAGCAAAAGACATGTCTCGGCCACGATGATTATGAGCACCTGGATCACCGAACCTGCACAACTATTGGCCACATCATGATTATCGATATTTGCATAGGAAAACGTCAACCGCACTGCAAATGATGAGAAATTGCCGTATACACCGACCAGGAGGAGTGACGATTCGATCAGAATGAGCGATAGCCCAGCGAGGTAAAGATAGAAGAACACAGTTTTCGACTTATTGAGCAGAAGAACCAGAATCATCGTAAGCGCAGCGGCTCCAATACGGATTCCTTCAAACATTCCATAGGTGATCATTTGATGTCTCCAGGAATCGAGATCAGTAAAGGTATACTCCATAGGGCCTTCAGTGGTGTTAAGCAGGATGATCTGGTCCAGCAGATCGCTAGGAAAATCAGCATAATGAGACATGACTTAGTGGTAAGAAGAAACAGCATTTTCTGAGGTCTGGATATAGTCGATTTATAGCGTGAATCGAGATCTACCGAGATGAGGATCTGGTGGAGTTCAAATTAATTCATCATTGTTCAGTCCTAATCGGGAAGAGCGGAAATGCCTTATTAGATCTCCGCACCGAGCACCGCCGTATCAGGCAAGGCTGCAGCCTGTGAGGGTCGACAAGCAATGACGAAAGAAGGTAAAAAAAAGATAAGTAGCAAGAAATGCCAATACGGAGCAAAGAGGTCCAAATGCCCCTGAAAAATGGAAAACGGTTGGATGCCCCTTAACTTATCTGTCCGGAATTTTGCCGTCCTGCAGAATAAACTTCACCAATCATCCACAGTTTGTGTATACGCAGAGCGAATTTCCCAAGCAAGCACAAGGTTTAGCAGATGTTGCATCATGAGAAGCAAACCAGATAGAAGGATTACAACGAACAATGAATGAATTAATGATTGAAATCATTAATAATGGAACGAAAAATCATCAACAATTGAAATATTAAATAAATCAATGTAATCATCAATCATCAATGAAGTCAACTCGTAACATCTCCTCCTCTCCTTCCCTCAACCCAACTATTTTCTCATGTCATTTTCATCGAATGGATAATTGATTTTTCCGTACCACCCCAATCAACCCACGTTGGCTGCTAACCCAACTATACAAAATGGAAAATTACATCACCCGATTTCGTCGGCCACCAGACGACCAGACATGTCCGGATTGCTCGGTTAGATGAAGACGGTCGATGATACAGGAAAGAATACAAGTTTATTAGACGTTTCAAAATGAAGTCTCAAATTTCCCCTACAAATACTCTATTCAATTCATCTCTAAGTCCCCCGGCGGTATTTCAATGCCCGCCCTTTGTTCACGTCGGACCCGCACGCTGTGCCAGCCGTACCCTACAGTTTAGTGCGGTCCGCCTCTGGCGTTTAAAACTAACCAACCCATCTTTGTAAATTTGCATTTTCTCTTTCTTACCTACTACTTGTTTGGTTTGATTCTTGCATCTGTGTACTCCCATTCTTTAGGTCTATCAATCAATCCTACCCCTATCCTATCCTACTTTAACCTTCCATGGCTGACCCTTATCCCCAATCCCCGACTTTTGGACTCGGTTCCGAAGCTCTCGATGAGCCGGTCAAGAATAGACTGAGGCACCGAAGAGCCTTGTCTGGAATCACTCCACGAGAACTCAAGCATATTGACTCTGTGGTTCCTCTCAAATGCCGCCAGCAATGGAAAAAGTTCACTGTCCAGGAATTCACCGATAAGGAAGGGTTTGAGGCTGAGCTGGTCCGAAACATTGAGACTACCTTGGGTCGATCGCTGTACAATTGTGATGAATTGGCTGCTTATACTGCTTCTGCTTTGGCTCTTCGAAACCGTCTGATTGTCGGCTGGAACAGAACCCAGCAGAATATCACTCTGGTCGATCCTAAGCGTGTGTACTATCTGTCCTTGGAGTTCCTCATGGGACGAGCTATGGACAATGCCATGCTCAACATTGGCCAACGAGACACTATCGAAAAGGGTTTGGAAGACTATGGATTTCGTTTGGAGGACGTTATTGAGCAGGAACCCGATGCCGCCCTTGGAAATGGTGGTCTTGGACGTCTTGCTGCTTGTTTTATTGACTCGTTGACCACCTCCGATTACCCCGCTTGGGGCTACGGTATCCGATACCAGTATGGTATTTTTAAGCAGAAGATTGTCGATGGTTTCCAGGTCGAGCAGCCTGACTATTGGCTTGAATTCTCCAATCCTTGGGAAATCCCTCGTCTGGAGCTGTCTGTTGACGTCATGTTCTACGGAAGAAGTGAACGATTCACCGACGATGAAGGAAAGAGCAAATTCCGATGGATCGATGGTGATCTGGTGCGAGCTGTAGCTCATGATATGCCTATACCTGGTTTTGATACTGAAAACGTCAACAATCTCCGTCTTTGGTCTTGTGAGCCTCACGTTGAATTTGATTTCAACAAGTTCAACGAAGGTGACTACAACTCTGCTGTTAGACAGCAAAACGAAGCCCAAACTGTGTCTTCTGTCTTGTATCCCAATGACAACTTTTACTCTGGCAAGGAGCTGCGTCTTAAGCAGCAGTACTTCTGGGTTGCCGCTTCTCTTTCCGATATCGTCCGTCGATTCAAGAAGTCCAAGCGTCCCTGGAGAGAATTCCCCGAGCAAGTGGCTATCCAGCTTAACGACACACATCCTACTCTTGCTATTCTAGAACTCATGAGGATTTTCATTGATCGTGAAGGCTTGGATTACCATGAAGCCTGGCCTCTCATTACCAAGACATTTGCTTACACAAACCACACTGTTCTCCCCGAGGCTCTGGAGAAGTGGAGCGTCGATGTATTAGGTCACCTTTTGCCCCGACATTTGCAAATCCTGTACGATATCAACTACTACTTTCTCCAGGAAGTCGAGAAGTTGTTCCCTGGCGACCGAGACTTCCTATCTCGAGTTTCTCTTGTCGAAGAGTCTCAGCCTAAGCAGGTCCGAATGGCTTACCTTGCTATTGTGGGATCTCACAAGGTCAATGGTGTTGCTGAACTTCACTCTGAGCTTATTCGAACCACCATTTTCAAGGACTTTGTCAAGATCTATGGTCCCGACAAGTTCACCAACGTTACTAACGGTATCACTCCTCGAAGATGGCTGCTCCAGTGCAATCCCAAGCTGGCCAGCCTCATTGCTGAAAAGCTTGATGACCCGTCTTATAAGTTTATGAAGAACTTGGGCTTGCTCAAGAAGCTCGAGCCTTTTGCTCATGACGCCGAGTTCCAGAAGAAATGGTTGGCTATCAAGGTGGAGAACAAGGCTCGATTGGCCAAACTGGTCAAATCCCAGAATGGAATTGAACTGAACCCTAATGCTTTGTTTGATATCCAGGTCAAACGAATCCACGAGTACAAGCGTCAGCAACTCAATATCTTTGGCGTAATCCAGAGATACCTTGAGATCAAGGCCCTAACACCATCTGAGCGACTCAAGGTCACCCCTCGAGTCTCCATTTTTGGCGGAAAGTCAGCTCCTGGTTATTATATGGCCAAGGTCATTATCAAACTGATCAACTCTGTTGCAGACGTGGTCAACAACGACCCTGATGTGAACGGATTACTTCAGGTGGCCTTTGTAGAAGATTATTGTGTGTCCAAGGCAGAAATCATTATTCCAGCCTCCGATATCTCTGAGCACATTTCTACTGCTGGTACCGAAGCCTCCGGTACTTCCAACATGAAGTTCGTCCTTAACGGAGGTCTTATTATTGGTACTGTAGATGGTGCAAATATTGAAATCACCCGAGAAATTGGCGAGGAGAATATCTTTCTGTTTGGTCATCTTGCTGAAGCAGTTGATGATGTGCGATACAACCACACCTATCGTGGACACAAGATCAATGAGAAGCTTGCCTCGGTGTTCAGCACCATTCAGTCTGGACGATTTGGAGACCCTCAGCACTTTGAGGCGCTCATTTCTTCTATCCGAGACTCTGGTGATTATTACCTTGTTTCTGATGACTTCAGCTCATACTTGGATGCTCAAGCTCGTGTTGACAAGGCGTTTTCTGACAGAGATACCTGGGTTTCCAAGAGTATTCTTGCAGTTGCCAACATGGGATTCTTCAGTTCTGACAGATGTATTGATGAGTATGCTGAGGGCATCTGGAATGTTGAGCCTGTGCCGGTCAAGAAGGAGGATAGTAATGGTTTGGAGTAAACAACTTAGCTGTTCTCTTGCTCATTGTTTTTGAATAAACTAGATCTTTATATTAATATATAGAAATAGATGGTAACCTATCTGATAGGTTTTGATTGAAAGAAGACGGTATTTGACGGGTGTTTGTCTGAGGTCGACGATATCTGAGAAGTGATCTGATAAACTTATCCGACAATAATATCTGATCTTTCTACGTGGCGTATCCTAGATCTCGTTATATTCTTTGATTTATATATTAAAGTAATAAGAGGTTTCCACTAATTCTTGAACCTGAATTCCCAAAGTTTTTAGAGCTTTATCACTTACTCTGAAAGTAAGTCGAATAATATTCATTGAATATCCCTGAGGGCGATGGCTAGAAACTCTTCTATTATAAGAATCCATAAACGCTAAATACCGATCGGAATTACGCCAATTTTCACTTTAATAATAAGATCATTCCAGGTGTCTCTGACTATGGCCATGTGAAGTAGTACCGATGAACCATACAACTTAGTACGTTGCATTGCGCATTTGTATTTAATCCCATTTATTTCCTCTTATAATTTAATTCTATTATATTATTTATTGTATTTTATCTTCATGTTTTGCTCAATTCTCCCTTCATCTTCTAGTCATATCAGTAGGATCATCTTCAGGTCCAGGCAAATTGTCTCTGCACGTTTCCACATCCAAAGAGAACGGGTTATCATCTAGGCCAAGAGTAAGTCGTTTTGGTTGTAATAAAGTGCTTCCTGGATGATCTACCTTGTGCAATCTGATCAGGAACAGGTTTAGTAAAACAGTATTGAAACAATAGTAAAATAGCCAAGCTGGCCGGTAGCACAACGAGATAGGGTTTCAGCTTCACTTTAGAGCTTCACTTTAGAGTAACCAGTTGCAAATCAGATCTATTTAATGCAAATAGGCAAGTCTCGACCCAACAAAGCTTCTGCTTCAAATCATCTCGTTCTGTATCAGGTGAATAACTTACGTTGTTTTGACTTTACTGCGCACTGAAATGATATCAATATCAGGATCTTCAGAAGTTGAGATCAACTGTTGGTCGGTGATTTTAGGATCCCCCGAAGCTGTAATAGGAACGACTGAAGCGGTAGCAGAGGTAGAAGCAGGTGCAAGTTCAGATTCAGAAGATGCCGCAATAGCAGGTACAGACTCAGGAACTTTGGCATGGACGGATGCTGCAGGAGACGAAGATTCCAAATGACTTGTGGGTATATGGGAGGACTCCGAAGTAGGAGCATCGGCGTTATTAGCAACAGATGTGTTCGAAAGGTTCGTAGGAGGAACAGCATATCGGCTCTTCGAGGGCAGGATAATGTCGTCAGTGAAATCATTCGTTGAGAAAAATACTTCTGGCTTTTTCTCTGAGTCTGATCTAGAAAACACAGCACTCTGATTCCCTTCAAAGTTCTTGCTTGAATCAGTCCTGTTGATCATCGAGGAACGAGCGGTCTCCGCTGACTCCTTATCAAAAAACACAAAAACTGAGCCATTGACCTCCTCAATATAAATCCACGGTGATTTATCATTGGGATCGATACCTTTGGACTTTAGAAATCCACCACCAGAGATTTCATGGTTCGTCGATGTCTCGTGTTTCTGGGAAGTAAACCGTTGCTTGAAACCACCTTGATTCTTAGAAGGAGTGGGCTCCGGCTCCACTGTACCCTTAGAAGCTGTATGAGAAGGCAATTGAGGTGGTATTACCTCTTCAAATCTTGCATAGATTTCAGCATCTGATTCCTTACCAGAAAATACAGAGGTAACCCGCCGTATCAGATTTCCTAAGGCGTTGCTGGCAACACGAATAGACGAGAAACTGGTTTTGGGTCTCATAGTTTTGGATGGCCGCTTGAGCCTGTCGGATCCAAAGATAGAAGGCGTGGTCGTCTTTACTGGAGATACATTTGGCGAAGGAAGCTGCTTCTTTGGAGAATAGACCTGTTCAGCTTCGTATTCCACACTAGTACTGGTATCTGCACTCTTGCCAGGTAGAGAAGATCTTGCACCAGAAGATGTCGAGCTATTCGGGTCAAATGATTCAGGAAGGGTCTCGATCTCAGCATTGGGCAACAAAGGTGCATCAGCAACTTTTGGCAAGCTAGGAGCTGTAACAGGGTCAAGAGCAAGAAGTGAGCTCACAGCAGGGGCATGTTGTAATGCGCGAATAGTAGCAGTAGGGCTGACCGATGAATCGATAGTTAAAGAAGAAGCGCGAGCTGAAGGGGTACTAAGCTGAGAGACTCGCGGCCGAACACGGGGTAACGGGGAACCAGTTGATAGCGCCTCTAGAGCAATACGTGCTTTCGGCGTGCCAGAAGCTAGAAAGGAGACACCGTCGGCAATAATAGAGCTTGAACTAGAAGTATCAGGCAACGCGGCAATATTTGATGCTCTAGATGAAGAAATATCCCCTGAAAATGGGTTCTGAGAATCAGTAGTTGGAGCTTCAAGATCAGGGCCAGAAATAGGAACACTGACATTATGAGAAACAGATCGGGACGGACTAGAGCTGACAGCAACAGACTCAGTAACTTTAGGAGGTGAAGCTTTCGTGGGTGACGTAACAGTAGGAGCACGAACCAAGGCTGGGCTGTTGAAATTAGAGGCAAGACCCTGGTTCTGTTTCGTGGGCGGATCAATACCAGGATCGGTAGTACTCTCACTTAGATCACCCGTAGCCGAAGAGCTAGTCAGGGCAGAAGAGATCTTGTGTAAATCAAGAGAAAGAAAAGGTTTGATACCTCTCTTAGTTGGAGAGCTAGTTGCAGATGAATCAGGGACAGGAGCAGTGGCCGAGGCGTTATCGGACGAGAATGAGGCAAAACGAGGAGTCTTGGCTTTCGCTTCGGGAGAATTGGAAGTAGACTCAATAGGCTCTGATGAGACAGAAGTTTCAACATTATCAGCGGCGGGAGAATCATGTTCAACAGCAACTGGTGGAACAATGACAGCCTCGGATGAGGTCTGGTTCTGTGGTACTGGTTTTCTAGCAACACGAGAAGGAGACGAAGAGGTCAGAGCAGCAGGAGCTGAAGATGTTCTAGGGGTATTCTCCAGAACTGATTCCATAATAGCAGAGGTGGGAGGCTCAGAGAAGGTGCGTTTCTTGATAACCTGCTTGAACATGCCCTTCCTGAACTTGGACAGCAGACGATACTTGCTAGGGTCAGAGTTCTCATCCACGCTATCATTGATATTCGATTCAGATGAAATAGAAGGCTGCTCAATTTCATCGATGAAAGAGATCTCGGGATCAATAGTTCTGCGCTCGGAAACTTGTCTCACTCTCTTGATTCGCTGAGTAGACAAATTGATTTCCTTCTCAGCTTCGATCTTAGAAAGCAAGTGATCCTGAGATCTTTTCCTGTTTCTCCTATCAATGGCAGAGGCAATGCGACGCTTCATCTGGGGCCGTTCCAGAGCAATAGGAAGCAAAAACTCGCTGAAGGCACCGTTGATCTTGGGACTGACCAGCATCTCTCTTCCGGACAAAGCAGCAGCACTGCGACCAATCATAGTAGACTTCTTCTGCTCGTCTAGAAGAGTGAAAATAAGACGATCAAAGATGATGTGGAGAATAGCAATATGCTCGGGTTCCAGGGTGCCACGTCGCCAGGCGCTCTCAAACTCTTGAAAAAACTCAACGTGTTGCGCGGTAAGCATTGGATGAAATCAATTGGAGTATTTGGTGTTTGAGAGCCATTTTGGCCGATATTTATGGTGTAATGAGGAAGATGAGGACCGACGATACTGGCAGTGCAGAAGTAGTTAACAAAAGCCACAATCCTGATCAAAGAGACCACACGATATCTTGGGCTCAATGGGCCATTCCAAATATTAACGGTAAAGTATCATCGATGTCATGAAAGTTTATCATGGCGGTATAGAGAAGTTTCACCTGGTTGATTTGCAGATTTAGCTTAACCAAAATTCGGGAGCTTGATGTACACCTTAAGCGCCGAAATTGATAATTTCTCACCAGGCGTGTAGAGTAGAGTCTTTCATGTCGATCATAGAATGCCTACAATTCCTCATACATTAAAGGTATAGTATTCATGAGGCGGCAAGGAATAAAGAGCTGCAATTTACGAAACTGAGAGGTTGAAACGATGAGGTCGAATGTGGTTTCTTAGAAGCCGAGAGTACTCAATGAAACACGAACATGAGGTTGAAACAATCAATAATGACGTCTACCAAATATAGCAGAAAAAAAACATAACAAGTATAGAAATTCCCAGAATATTATCATCTAAATACGAAAGGTTAGAAGTTCTGCAGACCTGCTACTCTACGTCGTCTACGATAATGAAGGGCAGTAAGGAAGTTTGGGATGATCTCAGTAACCCCGACAACGTCACATTCAGCCGTGCAGTCCCAAAACCACCTCTAAAATTGTTCTGAGCTCTTCTTTGATAGATCATCACCACTTAGATATTATGGTAAGTTTAATCAGCAACACGTTCAGGGGAGTTTCGTATCTGAAAACCATCATTTCTCCTATTTGCTACTATTGAAAGTACCTTGAATATCTCTAACTTCAGTCCGTTCCTATTTTCGGTGACGATGTCACAGAAGAGCGAGGCGAGAACGCCAGATTGTCGGCGTTTGTAGGTGCCATCGCTGTAGGCGATCTGGTCAAAACTACACTGGGTCCTAAAGGCATGGATAAGCTTCTGCAGTCTTCTACGTCTACTCAGAGTCTGGTGACCAACGATGGAGCTACCATTCTCAAGTCGATTCCTTTCAACAATCCTGCAGCCAAAGTTCTGGTGAACATCTCCCAGGTCCAAGATGACGAAGTTGGCGATGGAACTACGTCGGTGACTGTTTTGGCATCGGAGTTACTACGAGAAGCAGAGAAGCTGGTAGACAAGAAAATCCATCCTCAGACCATCATCGAAGGCTATCGATTGGCCACGGCAGCTGCCATCAATGCTCTCAGTAAGTCTGCTGTAGACAATGGCAACAATGCTGAAATTTTCAAGAAGGATTTGCTTGCCATTGCCAAAACAACTCTGTCTTCTAAGATTCTTTCTCAGGATAAGGAGCATTTTGCGAATCTGGCTGTAAATGCCATTTTGCGACTTAAGGGATCAACCAATCTAGCCCATATTCAGATTCTCAAAAAGGCTGGTGGAAAGCTTTCTGACTCTTATCTCGATGAAGGGTTCATTCTCGACAAGAAATTCGGTGTCAAACAACCCAAGAAAATCACCAATGCTAAGATCATGATTGCAAACACTTCAATGGATACCGACAAGGTGAAGATTTTCGGAGCCAAGTTCCAGGTCGATTCCACTTCCAAGCTTGCGGAACTGGAGAAGGCTGAAAAGGAAAAGATGAAGCAAAAGGTTGAGAAGATAAAGGCTCACGGTATCAACTGTTTTGTCAACAGACAGCTTATTTACAACTGGCCCGAGCAGCTTTTCACAGACTCCCACATCAGCACCATTGAGCATGCTGATTTCGATGGTGTTGAGCGATTGGCTCTTGTAACCGGCGGTGAAGTGGTTTCTACGTTTGACCACCCTGAGCTGGTTAAGTTGGGACACTGCGATACTATTGAAGAGGTGATCATTGGTGAAGATAGCATGATCAAGTTTTCTGGAGTGGCTGCTGGTGAAGCTTGTACTATTGTTTTACGAGGAGCTACTGAGCAGGTTCTCGAGGAGGCTGAGCGATCCATACACGATGCTCTATCGGTTTTATCTCAAACCACTCGAGAGACACGAACCACTCTTGGCGGGGGATGTGCTGAAATGATCATGTCCAAGGCAGTTGACGAAGCCGCTCAAAATGAGGAAGGCAAAAAGGCTCTTGCAGTGGAATCATTTGCTACTGCTCTTCGACAGCTTCCTACTATTCTTGCAGACAATGCAGGATTTGACTCTAGTGAGTTGGTAGCAAAGCTGCGAGCTTCCATCTACAACGGTCTCAATACTTCAGGATTGGACCTCGACAATGGACGAGTTGCCAACATGCGAGAGCTGGGAATTGTCGAAAGCTTCAAGCTTAAACGAGCAGTTGTCAGTAGTGCCAGTGAGGCTGCTGAATTGCTGCTGCGTGTAGATAACATTATTCGAGCACGGCCGCGAACTGCAGATAGAAATCGAGGTCCCATGTGAAGAGAAGAGGATAAAAGTAGTATATAGTGTGTATGGTTAATGATGCAGTCGATATATGTTGAATGAAGAGTTCTTTTGTACACTGTGACTGGTGGATATATCGATGTTTTCGAGGGTAATCAAAAGGTCTCGGGGATATTTCATCTTCTCGATGTTTTCAATACGAATGGTCACTTCGACTAAGTATGGTCGTTTATACTTTAATACCAATAACTTGCAGGTTGTATATTTCTCCACTTGTTATATTTCCCTACTTCAAACATGTCTAGCAATATTGATAATTTTCATATTTCTCTTCAAACACGTCTAGCAATATTTTGATGGATTTCTACGAATTTCCACTACTGACCGATGAATTTCCACCTTCAATCATCCAATCTATTGTGAATTACAACCCCTTAACTTTAATAATGTTAGTGCAATTTCGCCAAAAAAAAATGAAAAACACGAAAAATTTCTAACATGGCCATGTATTTTATCCTATAAATTTCAGAGTTTAAAGTGTTATAAAAAAATCAATTTGTGATTTCAATTGGTAAAGTTCAACCAGAGCCTCTCGCTCCCGTTCAAAAAGCTAGCTTAGTTAGAAGACAACTTGGCAGCAGCATTGGCCAAAGTGACAGCAGAGTCACAGTGAGCATGAGCCTTGTCAACAGTAGACAAAAGCTGCTGAGCCTTGTTGGCGAGATCCTTGCCCTTGTTGCTGTCGACATTCTGGTTGGAAATGTCAACGACATCGGGGGTGATCTGCTCAACAAAGGGGCAAACAAGCTCCTGAGAAGCAGCCTGGTGAGAAGTCTGACCGGCAACCTTGTTGACGCTGTCAAGCTTGGAAATCACCTCGTCAACATTGGCAACAGATCGCTTGCCCTTGTTCTTGGCGTCGTTGATGTGCTGCTGGAGCTGGTTGGTGGCAGAAACCAACTTAGTAGTGTCAACATGGGATCGAGAAAGAGCACTGTTGAACTTCTTGGCAGTCTGCACCATGTTCTGAGCCTGGCCAGTAACCAAGTCGACGGGGCTTCCGGCAACAACGGCAGCAGTGGTGAGAATACCGTGAGTAACAGACTGAACAATGGGGCCAGTCAAAAAGTTGGTAATGTCCTTAGACAGACCGAAAGTCAAGGGAGACAACACACTGCCGACAAATCCTGCAGTACCATCGATAACGTGGTCAAGCTGGTTAAGTCGGTAGTAAACCTGACCAGTGGCGGAGCTTCCTCGGCTGGCCAACAGCAAGTTGGTGGCATCGTTCAAGCCGGAAACAAAGTCTCCAGCCTGTTCGTAGGCAGCAGTGTCAACGGATCCGTCAGCTCGGTGAGCATTGGCATAAGCAAGAGACTCATAAGAGTTCATGGGTCCGGCAGAGGTGGGAGCTCGCTTGTCGAATTCGACATTCTGGACAAAGTCAGCAACTTCGTCGCCAGGAGCAGCCAGCGAGAGAGTGGTGAAAAGAGCAGCAAGCAAAAAGAGGTTCTTAGAAACGGCGACCATTGTGAATGATGTTTAGGCTAGACAAAGAGTTGATAGAGACAAGAGGATAATCGGTATTGTAATGATTGTGATGAGAGAAAACCAAAGGACTTTCATGCTCCTATTTATGCTCGGGGGATTTGTACCACGACTAGACCCATCGGCATCAAATATGGTCAAGTTCAATCATATCTGAGGCTTAGATTGCCGTGCCAGTACCATACATGGCTCCGTGATCTCAAGCCATACGTGTTTTTTGGGGGGTCAAAGTTTAATAACCTGGCGGAGATTACCCCAGGTAAGGGACTGGTTACGACCTGAATCAGCCCGCAATCAAACCCAACTTGTGAGACATTGAAATAAATGATAATCTGTATTGCTCTTGTAGTATCGTACGGTCTTGATGCCGTCTAGCATCGGCTGGATAGATGATTTGGAGTCGGTGTGACATTAAGAGTGATGGACCAGGAGCATGGCAAATTACCCAATACACCCACTCAATATATTCCAACAGGATAAATATAATTCTGGTATTTTGGTTTATTTTACTGATATTTTTCCTGTTATTTACTGAGCTTCGCCCACTGCTGCTTCATCTCCAAAGCCCTCGAATTGATCATTCTTCGCCTCACCTCAGCTGTGCATGCGGCTCCTTTGTTGCGGGTTTCGAATGAATGGCGTCTGATGACATCCCTCGGCAGTTTTCTACCAACCGTATAGTCCAACTTTAATTTTAACTATAATATTTTGTCAGCTATAGACGGTCCAGACCTACTGGTTGTGTGACGAACGGCATCTATTCGATCACAAGACATGTCGATGCCGTCTTTGGTCCTCAGTCGCAGTAAAATTATCTGTGAACTATACTGACTCCCATTGGAGGGTTGCTCAAATACTTTTGAAACACATCCTTTTGAGGTTTTGTGTTGTATGATTTTGTTCATTGCTACATTGCTATGGTCTACTCTATTTGATTAACCTAAGGAAATCAACACAGAGTATTTTCAATCAGACAAACTATCTTCATCCTCACTATCATTTTCATCATCTTCCTCTCCATCCAGCGGCCAATCTTCAAACCCGTCTTCAAACTGGTCCTGCAGCTTCTGTTCCTTCTTGAAGATATCCCACTTCTGCTTATTCATGATCCGGTTATAATGCTTCATTTCCACGTCGTTTAGAAGACATTTGTCAAGCTGGCTAGAAATGGCTGTTTGATTAATGTTTTCCCCAATAAACACTATTTGCTGTCTTCTATCTCCAAAAGGTTCAACAAAGTCTTCCTTGATGGATTCCACCACATGCTCGGGCCACGATTCTTCATCCAAGACGCAAAACCAGGGTCCTCCTCCCGACATGGTCAGCATAAGCCCAGCCTGGCTCCATTCTCCTCTTTGAATAGGTCGAGTTGCTAGCCAGAAAAACCCTTTGGATCGCAGAATACTTGAAAAAATAGACTTCTTTTTGTTCTTCACCACCTGTTCGTTGGATACCTCGGGATATTTTTCATCATCATCTTCTTCTTCTTCTTCTTCTTCTTCATCTTCTTCTTCACTACTTTCCCATCCTTCGTCGTCTGCATTTTTGTCGTCTTCAGATCCTGGAGGAAGAGCTTTGGATTGCATTAAAATGAATTTTCCATATATCAGCTTGTACAGTCGTTCGGGATGAAACGGTCTCCTGGACTCGTAGACAAAGTTCCCAATATTATACTCTAGAGTTTCAGGTTTTGGGGTGATTTTCATTTTTCCATTTGTTCCATAGCCGTTTTTCACTGTCATTTCAAACAAACTTCTCAACCAGCCGGCACTGGTTTGGGCTTTATCAAAATCAAACAGCTTAGTGCCAATCACCTCTTTGAGGTCGACCTTTGAATAATTTGTCACAAGGATTTTAGCCACTGGATTGAGTTTTTTTATGATTTTTTCAATTCTTGTTTTGTTGCCAGCAATGAGAGTATCGATTTTATTGATGATAATGACGTCGGCAAACTCGAGTTGATCCACCATCAGATCGGTTATTGTTCGCTCATCTTCAGCAATGTCCTCAGCACCATATCTATCAGACAAAAACTCGGCAGTTTCGAAATTGGAAAGAAAGTTAAGAGCATCGATCATGGTCACGCAGGTGTCAAGATAAGCGAGTTTTTCAAGACCGCCGGCTTGTATGATTTCCTTGATCACTGGTTCGTTCACTATAGCATCGTCTCCTTCATGATGCTCACTAGCATGCAGAAGAGCTTGACTAAACTCCGTGGTAAAAGTTTCGGCTACCTGCATAGGCTCACTAATTCCAGTACTTTCAATAACCACATAATCATACTTGTTCATGTTGGCTAGTGCAGCCAGTTCTTCCAGTAAATCCCCTCGTAAAGTACAACAGATGCATCCATTTTGCATTTGAATCAGTTTTTCCTGTGTTTTGGTAATACTGTGGTTTCTCACTAATTCGGCATCAATATTGACCGACGACATGTCGTTGACAATGACTGCGATCTTGTATCCATGCTGGCCCTTGAGAATATGTTCGAGCAAAGTAGTTTTACCAGCACCAAGAAACCCCGATAGAAGAGTCACAGGGAGTGCCATTCTAAAAATAAAAACTGAAGGAATTTTTTCCAGATTTTCACTGTATTTTAGATGCTATTTATAATGAAGTTGTACTTTCGCACCTTGGTGATTATGGGATTGCGGAGTGGTTAATAAGAAAATATTGCATCACCATGATTGGTGGAAACTGCACTATCGCTCTTGAAGATATGATCAGCATTCTATATGTATGTATCAAAATTTGAGAAATTTGATTATATTTTCAGATTGAAATTTTCATGCTGAAGAATTACCTGTTATCAATGTGACCGGTATCAAACAGTCCTTGAAGTTAAATCACTATTTTATAGAAAGGTCTCGATTTCCGACTTCCGCAGTCCTACTTACTAATACTTTCCTTTTTCTCACCTATAATCTTGATCAAACCCCAACTTCATGATTTCTCATTTTATATTCCTATATCCATCAAAGTTGCTTGATTCCACTTCTCCATCAATACAAGGCCTAATCAGCTACCATACAATGATCCCAACAACGTTTCCATCACTTCCACCATCAAAATGAGCGACGAACTCCAAGAGTATAAAAGCCAACTAGAACTAGTCGAGGAAGGATTACAGGCAGCTCCTGATGATGAGAGTCTTAAGGAACTCAAGTCTGAGTTGTTAGATTTGATTGGTATGATGGAGGAAGCAGAAGGCGAAAACACCAGTCTGCCACAACAACATGTGCAACTGGACACGAACGAAAATACACATGAAAGATCCAAATCCCCATTAAAAGTTTCATTTTCTTTTAGTGATAATGTTCCTGCTCGAAATATTCCAGTTGCAAAAGGCCCTGTTAAACCTTCTCCAGTCAGCCACAAATCATATAGCATAGGCCAATCAGTGCTTGCTCTGGATCCGACGTCTCGTCAATTCCAGCCGGCTAAAATCACGCTTATTGCAGGCTCTTCCTCAGATAGCTCATATACCGTTAAGTTTGTGAAATCGGCTGCTGTAGCTACGGTCAAAGAGTATCAAGTTCGAGAAATGAATGCTAACAGGGGTTTAGATGACAGAAAGAAAGCAGGCAGCGGCGAGCCTGGAGTGGTAAAGCATCAACCTTCGAAAGCCAAGATTTTGGATAACAGTAAGAATAAATGGCAAGCTTTTAGCAAGAATATGGGAAAACGAAAAGGTGGAGATCCACTAGGATCTAAAAGTGGAGGAGTATCTAAGCATCAGAAGAGTGGAATCACTCAATTACCAAAGGCAAATAATTCGCGAACCAAGAATTTGTTCAATTCAAGTACAAGAATTGGTTAATTATATGATATAGTGGGACAGAGCTGAGATGGAATAACGAAAACGAATAATGATAATGTTAGTATAGTAAGTTAGGGGGTTATACTCTGAGTAGTAGTGGTCGTGCTGTTGATTGGGCAACTATATCTTTGGTTGATGAACAGTGATTCTCTAAGGCTTGCTAGTTGATGGATAATGATATTCCAAGTTGGTATTTCTATCATCTGATTGAATAGCGTTGGACCAACCGATTACAAGATTAGTCTTATCAACAAGAAATTGAGGTTGAAACCGTTTATAAAATGAAACAAAAGATAAAGAAAACCTCAAAAAATAAATAAAAAATTCTAAAGTAGCATGAATATTTACGTGTAAGAGTCGAAGTACTGTTGTAGACTACTTCACAAGCAGGCATCACGCTCTATAAAACCACACCACGCCACCTAAATAGAAACAAGAAAACAGGAGCATCAATAGCCTTGTGTTCGTACAGAGGAGCCTTCTTGGCTGCAGCTGAAGCTCGAGCAACAGCAAAAGAAACACAAAAAATGGCATTATCATCGAGCTTGAACTTGGTGGAGGTTCCATCCAGATCAATGAGGAACTTGTCGACGATAGCAGCCCGATCCTTGGGGTCGCCGTTGGCCCTGGTCAAAGCAAGAGCAATGACCTCATTAACATTACCAGCAGGTTTGAGAACACTCTTTCCATGTATATATAAAGACGCTAAATATAAATCATCAGTTAGACAGGTTGCGGTTACTGCAACTTCAATAGTGTGATTACTTAGATTTGTTAGCAGGGACACCATGACAAACCTTCAGCAATGTCTTTGCAAATATCTGATAGAAAATAATATCTCTCATAATTTAAGATCCTCAGTAAACTGCTCGTTTGTGTTCTTTGTATCTCTCATAATTTTAACATCCTCAGTAAACATACTAATCGCTCCAACAGTTCCGGATAGCATCATTTCACACCATATCATGTCGCTCAATATGATATGCTATCATTGACACCATAGCAAGTCGCTTAATATGATATGCTATCATTGAATCGCAACATCATGTTCGTAACAGCATTCGGCGTCTAATGATATTCATCTCTGGTGTCATACCAATTCATCACATAAACATCTTAGCAGTCTGAAATATCACATAAACATCTTAGCAGTCTATAAAATATAAGTCTAAAATATCACATAAACCTTACTAGCAGTCTATAAAATATAAGTCTAAAATATCACATAAACCTTACTAGCAGTCTGAAATATCACATAAACATCCTAGCAGCCTGTAAAATATCACATAAACATCCTAGCAGTCTATAAAATATCACATAAACATCCTAGCAGCCTGTAAAATATCACCCTGCAATTTAAACATAATCTTATCAGTTTGTTTCTTCGCAGCAACCACTAATTCCGAAGCATCCGGACCAAACAGTGTGATGGTTTCTTGGCCCCGCCAATTGGCCGCCATGTAATCCACTTGTTGCTGCGATTTCACCACATCACCTCTCATTGGAATTTCAAACTTGGGTGGTTCAAACAAGGCATCAGAAAAAGCTCCTTCATAATCCAGCTCTTCTAAATCAATATTGAAAGCCGGAGTATCGAATTTCAGGTAACTCTGTAGATTAAGTTCCCTGTAACAATCTACAAATGCCATGTCGTTGGACTGCAGTTCCGTATAGCAGAGAGCCTCCGATTTATCTGTTGCACTAACGGTCTGCAACATTTTAAGACCCGTTGCAAACGTCGGTTTAAAATCGTTCTCAGGGCTGCCTTCCACTTCGTCACCAGGAGGGAGAAGTTCACCTAAAGATGGAACATCGCCAACCCACGGCATTAAATTCGGCACATGAACATAAAGAGTATGAATAAGTCCCATAGCTATATCGACAAGTTCATGTCCCTTTTTCACATTGTCTGGTTCAAGCAGTCCATGGCAGTGCAGCAGTGAATGGCGGATTTGATTCTCGAGAATTTTGCAAATCAAACGAAATCTCGGTTTCCTCCTATTACTGAAGTACATATAAGTCATCGTCATATGTTGCACACAATTTTCAAACATGGTGACTACAGGTGCAAAAGCCCAGTCTGTTTGAGTCCCTGTAGAATAAGGCAGAAGCAGCTGAAACAATTCGTAGAGGCACGACATGGTAGTGATATCGGGAGATGAATCAGTTGCAACATCAAAGACATATGTTTGGTCGAAATAAAAGAGCCCTGCCTTTTCTTCTAGTCTTAGAGTACTTTCAGCGATGCCGACAGCGTCATAGGCAGACGGCGATTCGACCTGGTCCATGTCATAATATGCCTGGGAAACAGAATCAGACACCGTATGAAGTAGATTTTTCACAATGGCCGCCAGAATCTGGGACACGCCGTTCAGTTTCATTTTGAACATTTTCACTCTGTACAGTTCTGACTTGAACTCGTTCAAGTCCTGTATTATGCGATTAGCCTTCTCATGGTTGGATAGCTGTAACATAGAAATCCTAGTGCAATAAAAGATTAATCCTTGTGCACAAATCATGGCATTCACAAGACTGTCGGCTATATCGATCGGCACGCCTACAAAGCTAAGGGGCCTGGGTTGATCGTCCCAAATTCTCACCGCCCAATCCTGTTCAACAGGAATCAGACATGGCAATACCTCTTCTTCATGGGATTGATTTGTCACTGCTTTGAGTGCAGGCTCCATGAATAGCAGCCGCAAAATCTGCGCATTCTCATTACTTGGATGAAAACTTTTCACATTAGCTTCCATTCGACTATTTTGGTAAACCTGCATCAAATCTGCATGAAGAAGTAGAACCACACTGTATTCGTGAATCTCGTGAAAGAAAAAGTCATGCGTCCTCACACTGTCCAGAATCAGCTTTATCTCGCCTAGAAAACTTTTCAATTTCCTTAGCATTCCGTCGTCATCACGAGCTGCTGAAGATGCCATTGCATAAATCAAGATGCTTCCTACCCGTCTCAGTCGACTAAGGTACTCTTGTGTGACCAGCATTCCATGGTATCGGTAGATATCGACCACCACCTGTGCAGCCCAGGCCAAAAGATTATTATTGTCGGCTACAGTCGGAATTGACTTGGTTCGTTTCATTTTCAGTGCTGTCGATAGAATGAGACTGTTCATGCCTAACATGGCAGGGTTATCAAACGATGGTGTTGTTCCATCATACACAATATCCTCTTCCCATAGCGAAGTGTATTCGCACATTTCGACGGTGACTTTCCCAGCAGGTGTTGCTTTGGAACGAGCCATTGCTAGACGTTGTTTCTGTTTTTTCGATAATTTTTCGCTGTTATCGAGTTTCTTTTCTTTCTTTTCTGATCCTTGAGTCTCGGCGACAAGTGACGTAGAAGCACGTATATCGGGTAATCTCGAATAATACCACTCTGCATCTCTGACGGCACTTTCTAGAGCAGAAAGATCTTCCACTATACATGCATGAAGATCCTCCGAATGATCCTCCTCAACCAGACCTCTTATAAAGTGTTCATAACGGCCCAGTGATTTCGACGGCAGGTTCAAAACCGACTCTTCTTGCTCAAACAGGTACACGCTGAGTCGTTCGCATACTGCTTCCAGTTGGCCGTAAGTAAAAGATTTTTCCAGATATTTTTTTATGGTCTTAGACGTGAACAAAAATGCCCGTTCAAGCAATTCTCCAGCATGTCCAAGCCATGAATAATACTCTACAGTCTGAGAGATATAGCCATCTAACCCGAGATGCAGCACGTACTCTTCCATGGATTCACGGACATGTTGTTTCTGAGCTGCAAGCTTTTTTGTCGCAATCTGAAATTTGCTACACATAGCAGACGCAATTCCCTTGAGGTTTTTCTGTCTCAGAAAATCACCATACTTGTCAAATAGACCTCTTATCATGCGCAGTCTGGCTAGTGCTTCATTTCTTTCATCTTTACCAACTGCAATAACAGAGGTATTTCTTTCATCTTTACCAACTGCAATAACAGAGGTATTTCTTTCATTATACTGGTGAATTGCATCTGCTCTCATGATACTAGCTAGAGACTGGATCTTTACACTCAACGTATCAACAGCATAAGGCGGCTTTATGTGTAAAATTTCCAACATTCGTTCACAAATCACCATCCTGTGGGTCAAATCAAGCGACTTCAATGGAAAACTGAGTTTTTTACAAAAGCACAGACCTATTTTGAGATAATAGTACCATGTGGAGATTATTTGGTAAACACCTGGGAGCAGATCCTTGTTGAAATGCTCAAATCCAACTGATTTCGAAAAATCTGCTAAATTTGCAAGTTCTCCATGGGAGAAATCGTACTTATCATGCTGCATACAGAAGCACCGATCGGATATTTTCTGAGATTCGATAAAAGTGCTCTCTCTTAGGCTCAAGTATATGATACCGAATCGATCGACACATCTGTCTTGCAAATGAGATGTCTCTTCGTCCAAATTCTCCACAGTTTGAGTCTCCGATATCGGTTCGACATTGATTGACGATATTATTGTAGAGTAAGGAATGTCTAGGTCTTTGGCAAATTGTTTGAGACAGTCGTCAAAATACTCCAACAACACTGGAAAACTACTAAGAGCAGTGTGTTTAGTCCAGATTGACCTTAAGCCTTCCGAATCGCTTTTCAAGGAGTTTCGTCGGTCATTCGATGTACTGGATGAGACAATGGCTGAAGATGAAGTCGGTAGTTTATCTTTGGTATCGTTCTTTTTGCTGTTTTTATGCTTGAAAGAGCGTTCAGGAAGCTTGGAGATACTGGCAAGGGGGGTTCCTGTTTGGAGGGGAGTTTCAACCGGTTCACGTCGAACGTCAAGAGTTTCGCCGGGTGTATTTTCAAACACCAGAGAAGAACTGGAAACTTCCAAATTGACAGCATTATTTCTCGAAGAATTGCGCTGAACCTCCTTCAACGTAGAATGAGCAGCATCAGGTTCATTTGGCGCAGTTCGAGAATCGGCCGAAACGTCTCGCAGTTCATTCTCATCATTATCGTAAAGTGAGGTTTCTTCCACTCTGTTTGAAGAGTTCGTTGTTTGAAGAGATTCGGTTGCCGTACGACGCAAATCTTTCTCAGCCATCTCTTCCTCCAGTTCATTTGAATTTGCAGTTAAATCCTTTTCCAAGTCAGAAACAAATACCACACGTGGAGCAGGAGCAACCGACTCAACATCTTTATGCAGTATAGTAAGTAGATCCTTGATACCATTTGAAGATTCTGATGTATGCTGTAGTGGATTCGTAGTATTTCGCAATGGACCGAAATAAGGATATGTTGGAGGAACAGACGAAATTTCAGCACCAGCAGATGGAATTGCTGAATGAGAAGGAGGAAAAACAAGTCCAGGAGAATGAAAGAACCCGCTAGATCCAGTCAATATGTTCTCACTAGGAGCCCAAATAACACTGCTTCGAAGAAAACCAGCTGGTTCATCATGAATCTCAACAGCATTCCACTCGGAGAAACAAGTTACTTCAGTACAAGTCACATCAGACTCTTCATCTTCAGACTTTTCATCTTCGAACTCTTCATCTTCGAACTCTTTATCTTCAAACTCTTGTTCTTTAAGCCCGCCTTGATCAAACTTGTCCTTTTCAAGTCCATGCTGTTCGAACTCGGACCTCAACAAGTCCAGTACGTTCTGCTGCCACCTATGAAGTAGCTCTTCTTTTGAAAAATGTTAGCTAAGTCCTTACTGGTGAAATACAAGCGTTTCATAATTGCTACAAGAATATCTCTACATAAGCGATTGTACGCTTGCGACAATTATGAGGAGGGGTAGATAGATCAATCAATCAACTTCAACCATGATACTAACCTTGTGAAAATTCAGCTTTAGATATGCCGTATTGTTCAAAGCGTAACAGCTGTCCAGCATCATCTAAAGATTAGTAACAACTTTACCAACTCAGTTTGTACCATTATTCTCACCTCTGTTACCATTCATCAGATGTGCCAACAGTTCATGACTATTCTGAGCATTGGATCCATGACCAAACAATCCCTTAGGGGGGATAGAACTAGGAGGAGCTCCTGCTGGAACATTCACAGGGAGAGGAGGACGCGGAGGCAAGTTTGCAGTGTAGCTCATACCTGAGTGTAGAATTGAGTTTTGAGCATCCTGAGATATGTCATTTCCCAAAGATACACCAGAAAGTATTCCTACTTTTCCTACTGGCTTAACACGGTTCAGCTGGGCGAAGAAATCGGAAAACTTGGTAGCTGCCTGTACGGCGGCTTCTCGGTCTTCCTCCTTGTTGGCAAAAGCAAAAAACGTAGGCATAGCCGAAGAATTATCCAGTTCTTCTTCGTCCAAAAGTTCTGAAGAGAAAACAAATTGGAAATAACCGTTAGAAAGCGACTCCAAAGCATTGTTTAGCAATTTAACAGACTTATCCACAGGACTAGCAGAGCCAGAAACAGTAGTAGCAGTAGTGGTGGTAGCAACAACAGGAGGAGAAGCAACAAGTGTAGCAGCCTGCTTAGCAGGAGTGGTAGGTGGAGTGGCATTCAAATCAGTAGAAGACTTGCTATGCTTGTTCAAAGGATGCAATTTTCGTGTAATCACAGGTGGAGAAGCCTTCTGAGCCCAAGAAACACCGGGTGGAAGAGCAGATTCGGAATGGACTTCATTGTCCTGATCAGAACTATCGGTCACAGCAGGGGTCTTTGCAGAAGCTGTAGCTCCAGCACTGGAAGCCTGTCTAGTTGCTCCGGGGCGGTTGAGACCTTCCTGCCGAGCAGCATGTTGAATAGTAGACAAATCCTGACGAGTATAGGAATCGGCCTCTTCCCCAGGTTCATGTAAGAACATGCAGTTGGGATTTGGGCACTGCTGGCCACGAAGGTACGAAGAGCAGTATTTAGTGGTACCATAGGCGGCTCGGAGATACTTTCCTTCATTGATGGAACCATCAACAGCAGCAATACAACGAGCAGCGTCCTCTTTTCTGGAGAAAGTGACGTAAACACCCAATCCAGGATTGCCGTTAGCGTTGTTTCTCCTGTTGATGACGATTTTCTGGATTCGGCCGTATTGGCCGAAAAATTGGTCTCCTCGTAATGTCTCGTGGAGCTCCTCGGTAGGGATACTGGGGTTCAGACCAATGACGTAAACTAGGTTTTTCTGGATGACACGCATACCAGCGAGATGTCTCCTGGAGGTTTGCTCTGTTTCCTTTCGCTCACGTTCCTTCTGCTTTTTTTCCTTTTCTTTTCTGGTCAGACGTTGGTGATCTTGTTTCATTTCTTCTTGAGTCACCATACGGTACTCGACGTTTTCATCATCATAGGGTCTTCTGCAAGCAGGACATCTTCCATTGAGTTGAGGGTTTTCCCTGATGTTGTTGTAGCAAAATTGACACACCTGGTATCCACAGGGACAGGGCTTGAAATTTTTATCAGAAAGATCCATTTCCTCTACACAAAGAGGACAAAGTTCCTCTTCATTATCGGAGATGAACGAATCACCGTGAGATGGTATCCCCATAGTGGCGTTTGGAGTTCTGAAGTAATAACTTGGGGGATTGGAAGCGTCTATATGCTATTGTAACACATATATATCAGGGGTCTGTTAGGACAGATGACCGAGAAAAAAAACACTGAAGTAATGAAAAATATAAAAGTAGAAGAATTTATAGACGGAAAGACCCCGAGTTGAGAGTATGCAAGAGTTTGCTTCGCGCGATGTCGTTGATGGCGATAATTTTTGGATGCTGAAGAAACAGAAGGAAAAAAACTGGAGAGGTGTAGAAATTTATTATACGTGGCGGGCAAGATAGGCAGTTTTGGTCAGCCGCCCACCCAGTTAAGTGCGGTAGTTGGTTGGTAATGAAAGGGGGGATGTTAATCAATAATGAATAGAAAAGGTTTAATAAAGAAAGGTTTATTTGATGATTGTAGAATATACGAGTGAGACGGTAGAGTGGTCTTGGTGTTTTGCTCAGTTTGTGTTTTGTTAGTGGTGTTCGGTGATCCGTTGGTGTTCTGGTTTGATCAGGTTATTTTTCAACTCGACAGATCTGATAGTGTTTGGAAACAACAAAAGTTGATTGCAACGAGAGGAAGCGCACAGGAGCTTAGTATGACAGGAGAATATAATAGGTGCTTCTGATAGTGTTATTAATGCAACTAGAGGATATTTTTCAATTAATCAGACAGTATCGCGAATGGTGATGGTTGCGTACAATGACTTTCTTGCTAGTGATGTGATTGATGATTTAATGGGGGATAGAGACGAAAACAGAATCACGATGCGGTGATGTTGGATAGTGGATTGTTAAGATTTTTGATAAGAAAAAGGAAAAGAGAAAGAGAAAGAGAAAGAGAAAGAGAAAGAGAGAGAAAGAGAAATATTATAATTGGTTTATGAAGTAGGATCGTTCATACGGGTTTATTTCCGAATATTTTGGGGTCTTCCTATTCATTTTGGCGGGATGTGGGATATAGGGAGGGAGATATGGGACTCAGACCGTTTTTCAGCGGAGTATTCGGAGCAGTAAGTGAAAACTGATCAGTATTTAGACTCACATCAGGCCTAAGATATCACAAGTAATAGCGAAAAACCTGAGCGGTTTGAAGAGGCGAAAATGATGCTGCCAAAATCAAAGTATAAATTCCTGTGTTTTACTTCTGACTAGCTGTCTATCCTATGATTCACCTATCAGTTCGATCTGTATTGAATTCTGTGGGGTTGCATTGGACCCTGGACAATCTCTGTCTATCTATTATCTACAACATCTGTGTTATTATTTGTCCGTTTCTGTACAAACGTTAAGTTAACAAGTCCTATTAGCTTAGACCATTTGGAAAGAAAAATATCCTTTAATCAGCTCTTAAAACCCAAGTCTGGGCTCGTTGTTTGATGCCTGAGCATAATAGAGCATTGTTCTCACTGTAAAAGTGCATAAAAAACTCCGCCCAACATCCTCAGCTTGGTTCTGGCTTACCTAGAGAAAACAGTAAACAGCATTAAAAAGTTTTTGACATCGAAATATAGTATTAGACGATCAGGAAAAATTTATTTATATCATATTCATTCCTATCAAATGCTATTCTATTCATAGTTGTTACCAAGTCTTGGTGAAACAAGTAGTATATCGAAGCTAACTTACGGCTGTGAGAATACTTCAAGATCAGCATCAAAATAGCATCAAATTAGTACTGGAGCTAAACTGATCAATAGTTTTCAGCCCAACGAGATGGCGAAATTTGAATTCAAATTTTACTGCGCTAAATCCAACTAGAACGTTTAACAATTCCACCCGCTTTTTCTGAATCGTTTGCTCGTGTCGTCACTGAAACGAACCATCCGAACCTTATAGAAGATTGCCCGAGCGAGCAGTTTGAACAATGCAATGTACAAGTTCAAGAGGTCACAAGGAACAATCAATCAACTCAACTTAAAGAACGACACCGGTCAACTGACTCGAATAAGAACAGATATTGATTAAAAAAGAGCAGTTTTATTATCCTTAAATAGCAGGAATATTTCGCTTCGCATCAGCTTCATCTCAGTGTCTAACCCCTGATTTACCCTACACTGGCTTAAAATTTTCCAGGCTGGTTTGCTGCAGTTATTTTCCTCTTTAGGCTATCAACAAGTCAAGTCGTCAATTCGATAACAACACATGTCGTTTACTGTACACCACGAGAATAGGGATGAACCTATAGCATTTGAAAGCCAGATAGAGGGTATGTTTTCAGTCCGGAGTTTGGTACTTTTATAGTGTTGTTTGTACTGAACAAGTTTGTTCTCTGTGTTTCCTTACTAACATCAGCTATTGATCGAGCTATCGATAACCTCGCCAAAAGCGGGAAACTTGTTCATAGCAACATGATGGCCAGACGTTCTCCTACATATGTTCCTTCTTTTGGTAATTATGAATCTGTACAAACTACATCTCCGGCAGTGGCTCAGCACATGTACCATTCTCAGGGTCAAGTTCAACCTCAGATTCAGGTTCAACCTCAGATCTCAGCTCACATTCAACCGCAAGCTCTGTTTACTGCCCAGAATCAGAATCCTCAGGCCACTCCAAATGTCGCCGGTGCATCTGTTGGACCTTCCAAACCACAGTGGTTTGCCGCAGCAACACCTCTTCAGGTAAACTTTGATCCGTTTGCTCCTGTTACTACTGCTACACCGTCCAGTTTCCCACCAAATCCACAGTCTCAGGCTCCGCAGCCCGGTAAGTTGTTTGGAGGCTCTGGAGATAGTCTGAACTGGAACAAGGTATGGGGAAAACCATCAGCTACAACATCAGTGTGGGGTTAGACGAGAAGAGGGTATGTACTGTCATATTGCATTAAGGAGGGAAGAAGCAGACAAAAGAACGAAGAACGAAGAACGAAGAAGGAGAAAGAAGAAAGAAAATCAAAAAAACCTAGAAAAAGAAGAAACAAAAATTAATATGGAGGATGGGGATGTGTTATTTAAGTTAGGGTTGGTTCATGGAAACTACTGTTTTACGGCTGCAGTTAGATTAACGACGAAAAGACTTGGTATTTATTGGCGGGGTGAAAGGAGGAGCATCATAACGGAAGAAGGAGAATGAGATAACAGTGCAAGGTATGTAAATATGGCGCATACAATTAGAGAAGAAATGTATTTGCAGTAAATGAAGCGATGGTGGATAAGTCTGAAGGGGGGGATGTTGATGGTACTGATGGTGCTGATGGTGCTGATAAGATACTATTGAAGATCCTATCTTGTACTGCTTGGTTATCAAATTGATTTCCACACAAATAGCGTTGAAGCGTAAAGTATTTAATTTATTGGAAATTCAGTTCAATCTGGTTATCACTGGTGTATCACTGATCACTGGTGTATCACTGATTTTCACTTTTGGTTGAATAAATGTTCTATATTTATCAGATCATTCTTTGCAGATAGATCGAATCTGAACAACACAACGTCCAACTTCATCTACTTTTGTCTATATCCACCACTCATTCTCATATCATACATATCATATTATTAATTGCAACATTTACATCTCAATATCTGCTACTACTTAGGTCTTTCTTTCTTTCTTTCTGTCATCAAATCATCAAATCATCAATTCGCTCGTGATGCTGCCAACTGCCAAGCGGGAATACTACTCTTGGGCTTTCCAGTAGCTGGGACTGTCACTGCTGAATCTGATGGAGATAATGATGATGAAGATGAAGCAGCACTTGAAGGTTCTGCAGGATCAGGCAAAATCGGTGCAGATGAAGATACTTCAGAGCCTTCAGTGACAGATCCGGACCCATTGATAGCAGCAAATCCATTTGTAGCGGAAGGCGAAGATACTTCTGGAGAAGAGCTTCGAGCGGTGAAAGAAGGAACTGAAGATGCAGGAGGAATAGGAGGCAAAGATGAAGAGTTGCTCTTTAATCGAATAGATAGAAGCTGTTTGAGGGACTTGAACTCGTTCTGCAGTTCAATCAGGGCCCTGTCCTGAAGACCACGCTGCTTCTCCAGAGATTTCGGTAAAGTCTCCTTAATAACATCAATCTGATTCTTTAGATTATTCAAGTCATTTTCTCTCTGTTCCGAGTGAGCTTTGATTTGTCGTACTGCTTCCTTGGCTTCATTAAGAAGAGCATCATACTGCTCGGACCGCTGAGCTTCAGATTTCTTGATCTCCTCAGTATCTTTCTGCAGCTGCTCCAACATCGCTTCTTGGCGCGCAAACTCTGCCTCCAATGCACTCTTATCAGCCTCCAAAGCTGAAGGCGTAGGAGGAACAATTAAAGGAACTACGTATCTTCTGGCTACTTCATACAGTCCGTACGCCACGCCGCCAGTCACTGTAGCCATGACAAAATAGTCTCTCCAGTCACGAGTAGGAACTGGAGGAGCAGGACGCTGATATGCGACATATGAAGGAGTTCCTGCTGCAGTTGTTGTAGCACTAGAGGTAGCTTGGGCATTGTTCTTGGCTCTGGTCAACGCCTCTTCGATTTCTTCAGGGGAAAGTTCTTTGGTTTCAAGAAATTCAATTTTCTTGGCCAAAGGCTTATCAGCCACCTGGGGATCAACCAGGAAAGCAACGGCGTTGTTGACGAGATCTTCTCGAACAGGCATTTCGTGGGGTTGTGGAGGTGTGAGAAGATGTGAAATACCGAGGCGACCGTCGTACAAAAATATAGGGAGGAAGGAAGGGAGGAACTAGGGAGAATGAAAACAATGATGAGGGAAGACTTGTAAGAGAGTTGAAAAGTGGTTTGAAAGAAGTTCAAAAGATCATTTAGTAAGACTATTTATATAATATATCAACTATTTATCTGATTTGCTTGTAAATTGATAATATCGACCATCTCCAATAAGAATTGGGGAATTCGTCAAACTATCGGCCTCTGTAGCAATACTAACGAGATTCACCACTGAGCTTCGGTGGGTAGATAATAATTTATTTACAGCGCAGCTCTATAAAACCTACAATAATAGTCTATGAGAATTCACTTTATATCTTCTATTTGCAAACTACAATAAACGTATACCATTTTCTTAACATATAAACTGATAGTTAATGTTCATCCAGTCCGGGATTTGATGGTAAAAGCCGCACTTGATATTTCACTGACCTCCAACATGATGCGTGCGTTAAAATAGAGTAGCGTAATGGTGCGAAGAGACTATAACTATGACTACAGTAAAGGAATTGTTGGAGTAAGAATATTTGAGAGATTCCATGCTGAAGTAGGAATATTTCTCAAAATATTCTGTTGGTAACTATAACTACAGTAAAGGAATTGTTGGAGTAAGAATATTCTGAGAAATACCATGCTGAACTAGGGATATTTTGAAAAATATTCTGTTGGTAACTATGACTACAGTAAAGGAATTGTTGGAGTAAGAATATTCGAGAAATACCATGCTGAAGTAGGAATATTTTCAGAAATACCATGCTGAAGTAGGAATATTTTGAGAAATATCTTGCTGGAGTAGGAAAATGTTGGAGAAGAAGTTCTTGGAGTAGGAAAATTTTGGAGAAGAAGTTCTTGGAGTAGGACAATTTGGTGTAGAGAATATTGACTGAACAGCTAGGAAACCAAACAAATCCCTTTCAAACTTTCACGCTTGTTTAGCTCTACCAAGATATTCTCTTCTTCTTCATACTCAACTCCACCATTTGTCTCTAACAAAAAAAAACACTCTATACTTTATTAACCTCTTGATCTACGCACTCAAAGTCCATTACATAATCAACGAGTGTGCGGCTGCTCAGCAGTCCTCCCTGCAAAATGCGCGCTTATCAATTTCTCCTTCTCTCCACAGGTTCATCAATAACCTCGTATAGACCAACAAGAGTATACATCGTCGCAATACTCTGTACTTGATTGAATTTGCACAAAGAAGCTGATCGAATAGATTGTCTGTCAGCATGGAGGTGTCTGAAATCAAGAGCCTGATGGCTAGGTTGGACAAAACCACTGAACCCGCCAAGATCTCGGAGATTCTCGATAGATTCGACGTAGAATTCAAGCCTACAGAAAAACTACTAAAGGTATGTGCAACTTGGGACCCAAATTATTCATAGAATGGATGTCACTAACTTCAGGAAACCAAACTGGGTATAGCAGTAAACAAACTGAGAACACATTCGGATAATGGAATATCAGAAAAGGTCAAGAAAATCATCAAGAAATGGAAAGATGAGGTGAGTGTGGAGTTTTTATTGCAAGAAAAGCTTTCTCGGTATGTATTAGTTTACTAACTGACAGGTTTTCGCCCAGAAAGCCAAGCAGAAAAATGCAGCTAAAGCAGCAGCGGCAGCTGCTGCAGCTGCTTCCAAAGAAAAGGAAAGCCCTGCTGAAAAGCCTACAGAGACTACAGCTGCTAAGAAATTCACAAGCAATGGGCCTCGCAATCCTAAAAATGATGGCATCAGAACAGATGTCTATGGCGATCCAGTACGCGATAAGTGCATAGAACTTACCTACACGGCCCTGGCGGTTGAATCGCATGCATTCCCGGCGGATATCCTTGAGACCGCCAAGTCAGTAGAAGCTGCAGTATATAAGGGCGAAAAAGGTACCACGGCTGGATATAAGACGCGAATGCGATCTCTGTTTATGAATCTCAAGGACCCCAAGAACCCCAGTTTAAGGGAACGAGTGCTAGCAGCTGACATCAGTCCTCAGCGTCTTTATACCATGTCACCGCAAGAAATGGCTTCCGAGGAACTTCAGAGAGAAATGAAAGAAATTGCCGAGCAGAACCTGTTCAATGCTCAGGGAGCCAAGGAAAAGAGGGCAACTACCGATCGGTTCACTTGCAGCAAGTGCAAGCAGAAGAAGGTGAGTTATTATCAGATGCAAACCCGATCTGCAGATGAACCTCTCACGACGTTTTGCACGTGTGAAAATTGTGGAAATAGATGGAAGTTCAGTTGATATGTGTATGTAAAGTATGGAATAATATGGCGGAGAGACTAGGATAATGAAGTTCAGTGGAACTAAATATATTGCAGAGCTATATGTTAGACGTAGATATAGAGATTTTGGAGTTGAAGAAGCGAGTCATGCATGGAGCTATGTGAGCCTAGCCATAATTGTACTTTATCATCTTTGACTCAATGAAGAAACCATCTGAATTCAACAAAATAATCAAATAATTGAAAAGCTCAACTCTTCATGATCAAAATTGAACAAACATCAAACGGAATATTACTGTCTCTGCTTGACTCATTCAAATTGGCCGACGAGATGAGCCGCACCAAACCACATCTTGAAATTCGTCAAGCTGAAATCGACGTTGACTTCCTCCGCAATTTGTCCACCATGCGCCTTATTGGCCTCCGTTTTGCATCGACAAGTGCTTCGATTCACAAACTCACCTGTGGACTAGAAATACATGCTCAACTCAAGACTGAGCACAAGTTGTTTTCTTGTAAGTACAACCTTGTAATGATGGGTCACGAGACCGGACCGCTAACTTTGACAGCTTCAAATACCTCTTTTAATGCTCGTCCAAATAGCCAAGTATCATTTTATGATGCAGCTTTGCCCGGTACGCAGCCAAAATTTAATTGGAATGTTTTGAATGCCGCGTTTCGCGCTGCTATGGCTCTAAAATGCCATATACAACCGGTATTTTCATTCGATAGAAAGCATTACTTCTATGGAGACCAACCTGCAGGTTACCAAATTACCCAGCATTATCAGCCATATGCCCTGGATGGATGTTTGGAACTGTTCCCTCGGGATGGTGTTGATCAAGAGGTACATGTGCGAATCAAACAAGTCCAGATCGAACAGGATACAGGCAAATCTACTTATATTGATTCTACTGCCAATATTGATCTCAACCGAGCTAATACATGTCTTATTGAAATGGTTACAGAGCCCGATATTCCAACTCCCGAAGCAGCCGGTGTTTTTGTCAAGAAACTTCAAATGCTGCTGAGACACTTGGACGTTTGCTCTGGAGAACTGGAAAATGGTGCTATGCGAGTTGATATCAATGTATCGGTGGATGGAGGCCAGCGATGTGAAATCAAGAATCTCAGTTCTATAAGTGCTGTGGTTCATTCTATCAAAGCTGAGTTCCGACGACAAGTCAGGGACATTTCGAACGGTAGACCTATTGAAAGCGAGACTCGAGGCTGGGACGGTAAAAACACTTGGAAATTACGAGGAAAAGAAGAAGGCGTGGATTATAGGTATATGCCAGATCCAGAGCTTCTTCCTATACGGGTTACCGACAAGGTGATTGAGAGCATTTCCTCGAGTTTAGGTAAACTGCCTGACGATATCTTTGTAGAACTTCTGCAAGCTCCATTCTCAGTTCCTGTAGTGGATGCCAGAACGTTGATGAACACCGAGGGATTGGCCGAGTACTATTTCAAGACGTATGAGTATTTCAAGAAACACCAGGGTGAAAAGAGTGCCAGTATTTCCAACTGGATTGTCCACCGATTGTGGGGAGAAATTGCATCACGAGAAGGCTCTGGCAACAAGTTTGATGCTAATCTCGTTCCTTATAACACTATGGGGGATATCATTCTGGCAGTTGACCAGCAGAAGGTCACCAACACGTCTGGAAACATCATTTTGAAGCATTTCATCCAAACCCCTGAAGAATCTACTTCGGTGGCAGATATAATAGCCCGGTCTGAACTTGGCAGAGTGGAAACTGGAACTAGTGATGTTCAAGATGCAATTACTGAGTTGTGCGCTCAAGTGGTTTCTGAGCATCCCGATGTTGTTGAAAGAGTCACCAGTGGAAAGAAACCAAAAAGCATCAAGTTTCTGGTAGGACAGGTCATGCGATTATCTCAGGGTCGTGTCGATGCTGGTGCTGTAGAAACCAAGTTGAAACAGGTCATGGGAGTGTAAGTCTTTCACCGTTTGAACAAGTAAATATATGAATTTGAACTATACGGCAGTCGTAAGCAGAGTATTGCTATCTATCCAAGTTATCGGCATCCCGGTATCGCTATCCCAGCCACAGTCTATCAATTCCCGGCTTCCTTGGCAACATAAGCAGCAATGGCTTTTTTCAAAGCACCAACGCCATAGCTGAAATCGTCTATTTCCAAGTAAATCTGAGCCGAATATCTGACCCACAAAATCTTGTTATAGACAAAGATCGGAGTAAACGTCAGAAACTGTTCTTTGAGATATCCATTCAGAAATTCGGCTGCTGAGTTCAGCTTCTCTTCAGACAAATCCAATGGAACGCGAATATTCACCATAGTAGTTAGAATGTTATCCTCTTTACCATGAAGTATTTCAGTTCCAAGTTGTCTGGCTACCAATTCACCTCCTCGTTTGGCAAGATCAAAACAGTACTCCCTGATTTTCTCTTCTCCACCAATAGCCTTTCTGAACTCAATCGCGTTCTTTACACTCAGAATAGCGGTATAGTCTTGAGTAGCGGTATAAATAAACTGATCCACTAGTCGAGTCTTCTGCTTGGAAGCCGGGAGATCAGACTGGTCCGGAGTGTATACGGCAGAGATAGGCATAGAATGAACTTGATGATGGTGTTTCTCGTCCACATACAATGCAGCACAGCTATTAGGACACATTGCCCATTTGTGGAAATTGGTGGTGAAAAAATCTGGTCTCGTCTTCTTCAACGAAATGGGAACCAGACCTGCTCCATGGGCTCCATCAACTACTGACAGGACACCTCGGTCACGACACTCGGCAACTAGTCGTTCCCAAGGAATGATACATGAAGGTGAAGATGATACGACGTCAAAGAAACAGAGTTTGGCATCTTTGTTGGCATCAAGGACGGTGGTATAGGCATAAACGACCTCGTCAAAGTTCATGGGGTAGATGAGTTCGACGGGGACTAATTCAATGCCAATTCTATTTTCCAGAAATTTCAGTGTATTATAGCATGATCCATAAATGGTGTTGCAATAAACAACTTTGTCGCCTCGAGCTAGAGGAATGCTTCTCAGCACTGTATTAATAGCAGAAGTAGCGTTAGTCACCAGAACCAGGCTATCTAAGTCTGCATCCAAAAGCTCAGCAGCAGCAGTTCGAGCCTCCTCCATATAAGGAAACAAATTGAACTTGAAAAAGGCATCGGGAAATCCCGTAATCTCCTGTAGCAACTCCATGCGAGCGTTATGAACGGGCTGCGGCGTGTTGCCGAAAGACCCATGATTGAGATTTACCACATGGCCAAATTTGAAGTACTTTTCCGCCATATCATGGCCAAAAGGAACTGGTTCAATAGGCTGCAGTTTGATGATTTCCGGGGTTTTTTGCACGCTCATAGTGGTGGTAAAGTTGGAGAGTTGAGTCATCTGTTATCGCTGCGTATAAATGTGGTGATGAAGCCGTGCAGGGCTCCTCCAAATCTTGATAAAAGTCGGGGTCCGTTAACAGCAGATGGGGGAGATTTTAAGATATACTGACGTTACTTTATATTGCTGATAATAAATATATTGAATATGAAAGTTTATAATGCAACAATCTAGCTGCTTGAAGAAATCATTCTCAATTGAAGGGAAACTCGGTACCTCCGGCACCTGATACGGGGCTATCGGCGGCTTATCGAGGACCCAATGCAAATTAATGTTTAGAACGAGCGGATATTCGAGAAGTGAACGTCATAAGTAGAGAGATTCTTCGCGATTATTTGGAATGAGACGTTTAATTATGAATCGACGACTGAAATTATCCCATGGAGGCACAAATTGTGTCTTGTTATGATGTATCTGACAATCAAATTAGAAATTCGGCATCCCGTCTAACTCAAAATGACTGTCGACGTAGGTGAGATCAAAGAATATCGCGGGCGTCGGGTAGTCAGAACATACAGCTGTAAAAGAGATCTAAGGCTTTTTATTTGTCGAAACCTCCTACAAACTCTGCTATACATAAAAACATACAAATAATAATAATGTCGTCTATCAAAATATCAATATTCCCCTTCTAAGAACTCTGGAAATATTCTAACTGCATCCTATCACTTGAGTATCCTATCACCCGAACTGAGCTGAGCTGAGCTGAGCTTACCTATACCACCCGATACGGCAATAATCATGATCCACCTTACCCAAATCACCATGGCGACTCTTCTCGCAGACAAACATATCAAGTACTTCAAGCGATGTTTGACTATGCTGCCATCGGTATTCACCGAGTATGATTCAAGTCATGTCTCCCTCGTATACTTTTGTCTTGGAGGTTTGGAGTTGTTGGGTGATCTGGATAGCTGGTCGGAAGTCCAGAAACAACAGGCCGTAGAATGGGTCTACTTGCATTTGGTAAAAAATGGCCAGGGGTTTCGAGGCTCAATGACCCATCAAGTGGATGGAGATTCTGGTTTTGATGCTCCGCAATTGGCTGCTACGTTTTTCTGCATAAGCATGCTGGCCATGCTGGGGCATAGTGAGATTTTCAAGCGTCTTGACAGGAACAAAGTACTCGGATTTGTGAAAAACTGCCAAAATGAAGACGGGTCTTTCTCAGGATGCTATCATGAGTCAATTGGCAGGTTTGGTGAGACAGATGTGAGGCAGGTGTACCTGGCAGCTGCTATAACCAGGCTACTGGGTAGTAAAGAGACCATTAATGTTCCAAAAGCTTTGGAATTTCTTGCAACAGCCAAGACTTATGATGGTGGATATACTGGTTCATTGGGATTGGAAAGTCATGGTGGTTTGGCATACTGCGCTATTGCTTCAAGAGTCATGTTGGAAAACAAGCGCTACTTGGAACACGAAGATTCTACAATCGACTGGCTAATTCATCGTCAGATTTCTGCCGATGATGATAAAACGCATTGGAAAAAGGAAGAAACAGGAGGAAGAAATGGCAGATCAAATAAGCCTGCAGATACTTGCTACTCATTTTGGGTAGACGCATGCTTGGCCATATTCAACAAGTTAAGCGAGTTGAGCAACATCACTGCCGAACAGTCGTTCCTACTGACGGAATGCCAGCATACACTCATGGGAGGATTTGTCAAAGGCCATGGAGCTCCTCCTGATCCGCTTCATAGCTACTTGGGTCTGGCAGCGTTATCGCTTCTAGAATACCCCGGTTTGAAATCTCTTGATCCAGCACTTTGCATTTCCAAGGATGCCGAGAAGTTTATAACAGGTTTACAGATAGATGCATTTAGTTAGATGTTAATCCTAAGGAATAACCGCTTTACGCTAGTTCATGTGCTGTAGTTACAAAAGTTGGTACAACATCATTTAAACGTATCAAATTAATATCACTAGGAATATGTAACCAGCTCTAATGAAACAAGAATATGTGATATACCAACTTTAATAAAACAATAATACGTCTGATATCACGTCATATCAATATATATATACATCAGCAGTATCAAAAGAAGTTTCCTCCTGCATACGCTGTTTCCTCCTATATACGCTGTTTCTGATATCTTCGTACCAGATCTTCGTAGATCATCCATCCAATGCCACTACTAAACGCCTTTCGAGTAAGCCGTAGCGACAGTCCATCAAACAGTTTCATGAACCCTCCTTCTGCAATAATAAGTGAAAATGCTCGACCAAAATTAGAATACTTGACGGGATCAAGCTGTATTCGAGTTTTTATAGTATCAAAAGGCCCGGTAATCGTGGTGGCCAATGTCGCAGCAAGCACTGCACTAGCAGAGTTTATCACTGCGCTTCTACCTGTATTCGCCTGATTTTCGCCTAGTCCAGAAAATATGCCTAGAAGTTCCTTGTTCTTCTCGTAAAATAAAACATACAGCCCGGCATACGGAGCGTCTCGAGCAACGGTAACTCCGTATCCTTTGAAAAAGCCTGTAAATCCTGTTTCTTGAAACACCGACCGTACAGTAGCAAACATATTGTAGCTGCTATATCTTGAAGATTCAATCCGTACTTTTACAACTGTAATAGGCATTGTAATGAACCCAACTGCCGATCTAGCAAAGGCGCCTGCTCCCAAGTTCTGCCACATGTTGAGCTTAGGAAGCGTACTAGAAGCGTTTTTTGAATCCTGTGATTTCCATACAGCTAAAGACGATCTAATATAATTCAAACTTGTGAAATAAAGAGCACCTCCGACGCTGGTTCGAAGCATCGACGGAACAGTCCCTTTCCAGGCATCGGCAATGCCTTGCAGCTCGCTGATTGAGGACCGCAAAGTCGACGCCTGGTTCTGCTGAATCCGAGTTTTGAGCAGATCCAATGGCTGCAAAAGCACACTGGACGTCAAGCCCGATATGAAGCCTGCCGTTATATGAGACCCGGTGCTGCTATTAGAAGAAGCCATTGGCGAAATGAAGGTGCGGCGATCTTGCACTTGCTTGTAGATATAAACAAGAAGGAAGATCAAGAGACAAGCAAACAAACGAAATCGAGCAGAATTGGATTGATTTGTAAAGGAAAATTTGGAGATTTGTAGGTATGGTATATATTGATATTTGGATTAATAACTTCACCAGTGTTAATCTCAGGTATTACGGACTGGCAAAATCGGTTTCAGATCACGTGACAGCTGATCTCTATTACCTAGAATATTACTGGCTGGAATTTCCAATGAATATTTCTAAATACCTGGCAGAAACATCGACGAGTCCAAATCAATTTATTCCTTATATTGTCCATCAATTTAGTCCAGTCTCGTTCTTCTAACCGATCTCTTCTTCTACTCGTTCATCTCTGTTTCTTCGTTTTCTGCTGGTCCTTCACATCGATCCAGCCGTCCTTTCACCTAATCATCACCAACCAAACCTCCTCAAGCCTACCTTCAACATCCATCATGTCTCTAGGCTCAGGTAAGGTGATTTACGTAGGAAGCATTCCTTATGATCAAACCGAAGAACAGGTTCTAGATGTTTTTCGTTCAGTTGGTCCTGTAGCGAAATTCAGACTGGTATTTGATAAAGAAACAGGCAAATCCAAGGGTTTTGGGTTCGTCGAGTATCACGACGCTGAAACTGCAGCTTCTGCTGTAAGAAACCTCAATGGTTATCAGATCGGCAATCGATCGCTACGAGTAGATTTTACGCATGAGGGAATTCCCATCGGCAATGAAAGAAATGCTGGGTCTACAGGTGCATCTGGCGGGGGCTCGACGCACAATACCAATATCAATAATGGCAAACAACAGAGAGAAACTCCTGTAGAATCAACTGCCATTAATTTTCCTCCAGGGACTCCTCTGGCCAATGGGTTGTCGGCAGCAGAAGCTATTTCTAAAGCCATCAACTCGTACTCAAAGCCCAAGATTTTGGAATTGATCATTGATTTGCAGGAGCTTGCCAACCAGGATCCTGACATGGCTGAACAGCTGTTTAAACAATGTCCTCAGTTGAGTTATGCTGCTGTTCAGAGTCTTCTTGCTCTTGGTTTGGTAGATTCACAGGGGATTTCTGCCATCATAGACGGAGCTTCTGCGCCAGCTGGTCCTGCTGTCGGTACAAAAGAGAAATCCCCTGAGACTAGCAAGGATACAACTGAATCTGAAACGGTCTCAGTTGATCCAGAGCAGGCGGCTCTTATAAAACAGGTGATGTTGTTGAACGATGAAGAACTTGCCCAGTTGCCTGAAGAACAGCGAGAAGCTCTACGAGTTGTAAGAGAACGAGTGAGATCGGGACAGATTGTTCTCTAGCTAGACAAACTGCAACTGGCGTGGTCGACGTTTAGAGAGGATGATGAAAATTATGATATTTATGAAAACGTATATATATACAATACTTGTACATGAAAGTTAGGATTGACTAGGGTAGATTACGCGCAAGAACGTTGTACTGCTTACTTGATAGTAACTTATCATTTGCTGCTGGATTACTGTTAAATTCTCGATAGAACACAAATAATTTGATATAGTGTTCATTTTGATTCTTGAGTCTTTGAATATAAGTCTCATTAACTATAAAATACTCGTATATCGACTCGCTCTCAGGTCTATACATTACTCTCTAATTCATTGGTTAATTATCCTTATCATCTCCGACTATCTCTTAGATTCCTAAGTCTACCATGCAACTCCTAACTTCTACATCGTACAAACCTTCTAGCTCATCGTCCCCTTTAATAACTCTATCACCCTTGAACTCCTGTCTACTGGTCTTCATCAATCTCTGCATCCACTACCACCCTGTAAATGTCAACTGATGAAACATCTTGTCATGAATCTTTTCAAACCCCACCAGTTGATCAAACAAATGCAACCTTCTATAAGTATCTCTAGTATTGAATTCCACTTGCTTATACCCGGTGTCGTCGACTAGTAAAACCTTGTTGTTATCCCAGGGAGCTTCTCCATAGGCAAATTGGATCAGTTTCCTCTGCAATTCATGAATCATGAGCTGTTTTTCGGCATCTTGTACTTTATACATGTCAAATAGGCAGATAACATCTACCATATGGTTATTTCCGAATGAAGCTGTATGGGGGTTGGTGATATCAAAAAACTGTCGATAGATGAGCGCTTTGCCGTCTCGTCTCATTTCACTATCCAGTTTTTCATTGGCAGCACAGAATATGCAGTCGGTTAGAAAATCAACTATAGGAATGCCGCTAGTTCCATCTATTTTGTAACTTGTGGCCAACTTATCTCCACCTGGTGACTTTCTTATCAGTTCAGCCATTTTCTTGGGATCTTTCATGTACTCCAGCCAGAAATAGGCATCTTCTCTACAATCGCTGATCAGACAACTGTCGAGGCCAATAGGTGCAGTTCCAAATTTCTCAGCCGGAAGAAACTTTCCATCGTCCACTGGGAATGCCACTGTCATTCCCATATCATGTTGCGATGCTTTGACCAGGGTTTGCCACGGAATACTTCGAAGTCCTTCCAGATCTGTTCCACAGAGCTCTGCTATCTTCACAGATCGTTCTCTGTACTCATCCAAGCTTACTACAGGTATAGAAGCAGTTGATCCTGCAAAACATGCTGCTCGCTGGAAGTATCGGCCGTCTTTCGACAGTCCATTGGCAATACTCTGAGTGATTACACACCAGCTCCCACTAGATTGGCCCATAAGTGTGATATTGCTGGTATTGCCTCCAAATTCGCCGATATTTCTTGAGATCCATTGAAGGGCCATTCGTTGATCATGAAGGGCAAAGTTTCCGATCCCGTTATACGGGAGGAATCCCAGCATTCCAACTCGATATTGGATTCCTACTCCTATAAACGGTTTTCCAATTTCGCGGCTATATTGTACGAAGTTCTGGAAATCACACAAGGTTCGGTATGGAGTTCCTGCCATATTCCCACCGCCGTGAATCCAGCATATAACCGGAAGACCCGAAGATTTATTGGTACCAGCCAGTCTAGTGATGACCAGACTAAGACAATTAAACTCATCAAATTCTAACTTGAAATCAATTACTCTGTTTGGAGGAATTCCAATCAGTGAGTCTTTGTACGGAGTATCTTGAGGGCATATCGGGCCCTGCTCGGACACATCCAACACCGAGCCTTGATAATCTTGTAGTAAAGTTGGCAGTTCCCAGCGCTTTTCAATAGAGGCATACTGGATGCCTAAGAACTGCTCAATCGTGTTTTTCTGAAGGTATTTCCCCTGAAAAGTGCCGTTCAGTGATTTTGACGAAACCACTGGCTTAGCCATGCTGGTAGACTGCAAAGGCAAGAAGGAAGGTAATTGGCGGGGGTCTGAATAGAACAACCGAGGAACAAAAGATCGGTTTCGACGATAATTACGAAATGCTGATAGAATAAGAGTAATGAAGGAATATTGTAAAGATTTAATATTGGTCTTTTATTTTTAACTGATAATACTTGGACTAGCCGCGATATTTGAATACCAAGATCAATGAGAATCGTGTTAGTGGGATATTCAAGTAATATACGAGGCAGTCAAACTGTTACTATACTACCTCAATCGATAAATTACACCTTTAATACTACTTGAAAAGTTCCAGAGAATCAAACCAAATCCGTACTGTACTTACTATATCAATTCAATAAATTAAGTACATTTATGTTACTCGGAAATGTTGGATTCGTCTTGTCCATCTTCCTGCTCCTGCTCAACCTTGGCTGCAGGAGCCTCTGAATCATCAGCACCAGTCTTATCAGACCGCTTGTGTTTTCGTCTTCTCTTCTTTGCACTGCCATTTGTGTCGTTGTTGAAGTCCTCTGTTTTCTCCACGATATTGACAGCAACTGGCTTCTTTTTCTTCAAACTCAACGGATTCGGCTCCTTGGGTCCTTTCCTCTTCTTGGCAGCAGGTCTATCATCTCCATTTCCATTTCCATCTGCATTTGCGTCATTTTCGTCTCTAGCATGCTTGAAACTGGCCGTAGGGTCGTTCAACCCCTTGGTAAGCTTCTCTTTCTCTATTCTGTCCCGTGTCTGTTCCGTCACCGGACTCATAGGTTCCATGATCATAACGGCACGATTGATATACACCAAAGGCACACCTGGTACTCTGCGGAAAAGCATCCTCAATTTGGGCTTTTGAGTAGCTACGCAGTACCTATGCTTATTCTGGCCCTTAATATTCACACATTCTGCCATGCACTCATATGCGCTCATGGTTCCCTTTTTTTCCGGCTTGGCCTTCTTTACGTCTTTCCCATCTTCTCCTTCTTTCTCTTTCTCTTTTTCCTTTTCTTTGACCTTGTCTTCAAGTTCCTTCTTCTTGCCAATGGGCAAATGACCGCATCTCCTTCGCTCAAAAGTCTTTGCCAGCTCAATAGCAGCCTCGCTTTTCGTCTGATACAAATGCTGGATAGTACACTGTGTAATCATGGGTTTTACTTCGCCCTGGAAAGTTCTTTGCAGTCCTTTGACCAGATCAAACTTGGTCTTGACGGCCTCTAGGATGATTTCTTCGTCCACTGGATCAAAGTTAGTATAGAGAGATTTGCGTAAACTACATTTTACACTTACCTAGAACCTGATACGGTTCTCTGAACTTGAAATTCAGCTGATAGTAAGCCATCTGCTTTCTGTAGGACTTTGCTCTCTTCTGCTTCATGTTGGCGGTCAAGTTGAAATATATATTTTTTGATTTTGATTTTGATTTCGCTATGTTTTTTCATCGTCCTAATGTACGGCTGTGCATTCCCAAAACATCGCCAAATTCCGCTCGACGTTTCAACATGGCCAGCACACAACATGTCTAGTCTGTTATTGTTGGATGTAAGTATAAGTCAATTGACATGACACGTCATTTTTAGATTGAGACAGGGATTTTCTAACTATTCAGGAACTCTGGAAAGAATCGCCGGGCTTCCAGTTTCAATTGCCTCTTGTGGCCCAGAGCTTGTATGCTGCCGTATTTCTAGCACTGGGTTAGTAGAGAAACCTGTATAGAGAGAGATAAACAAACCAAACTAATATTTAGGTATTGCTCTATCAGGATGGTTTCTTGTTATTGATAAAAAGTCAGCTCCAGGTACGATATTTGCTGGACTGATTGGTTTGATTGCATCTGTTGTTCTAGGGTAGGTATTGATCAGACTTTATATTGTATAACATAGCGAGCGATCAAGTCTAACTGAAAGGTTTGGAGGAGTATTTTTGATAGATGCCGTTGGTGTTTACACGTAGCTGGTGTTTACACATAGTTGAGTATTTTATGGCAAGTTGATTTCCAGTAATATAAATTGATGCAATATAGTCGATGTAAATTTTAGTTTAATAACTTCTTAGGGAGTTGTGTTGTTTCTTAGCATTCATTAGTTGCTGGTATTGACTGATCTCCGTTGATTTGTATCCGTTGATTTGTATCCGTTGGTTGATTTGAACGAACAAACATCTAGCCAACCTTGCTCTAACTAGTGAAACTCACGGAAAATGCTCGTCAAACCAACAAACCTCCTATCAGCAAGACTCACATTGACATCTCGAGTATTTTCAAGACCATTTGTACGACCGTTCTCTATACTTCGGGAGCGGCCTGGTCTGTACGCTCATGTTATAGATGAAACTTCATCGGCCATCTCCTACTCCAAGGATCCCAGGGCTGTAGCGATCGGAAAATTCCCCAATTCATTTCTGGATCTTCTCAAGAGCGTCTCAGAAGCACGAATGATTGGTTATGAAGAGACCATAATTCTGCCGGGTGAAGCTCTTTCGCAATTTGAAGAAGATGGATCTTTCCTTCCTTTTCTCCACAAGGTTGTCGGAGCACATATTCACAATGACCCTACTACACTCATGATGGTTCCTCCTAATCCCGAAGTCCAAGAATATTATTATGCAGTAGCAGATCTAAGAGCTGCTCCTCCCTACGGCAGAATCCCGGAAATCCAAGATACTCTTGGCCATAGTCTGGTGAGAAATGGCAAGTTGGTGGAGGGAACTTATCAACCCAATGCTATGTATAGGCCATGTACGTCGGATGGGCCTACGATATTGAGTGATCACTTGACTGATCTGGTCAGAAACGAGTGCGAATCGCTTAATTGATTATCAATGAGTTCAATTTTTAATTATCACAAGTGTCATTCTACGATATATCGATCTGATTAAATCCCTTTATACCTGTGATGTAGTAAACTCCGGCTATTGTACATATTCATTTATCAATCAATAACTTAACATAGTAAACTAAAGTCGTCAATAACAGTTCCATGCCTACTACAAGATATTTTCATGTAAGTTATGTTTATTAGTTATAACACAATAATAATAGATATGACCATGTACGAGTCCTTCATCCATCCAAAAAATCTCTCCTGACATTGATGTAATTGGCAAAATCATACTCGTGATCACTCAGCTCCCATACCAGCTGAATACTCTGTTGTGCAAGTTTCTCTAGAAATGGAACGCTGGGCTTGCCCTGTGATATCAGAATCGCACTGTTGAGTTCTTCTGCCAACGGTTTCAGTCCTTCATTTCCGAACAGTCCTGCCACTTCCGCTGTATTCACTGGATCTTCGTATGCCAGTAAAGAGAAAATGATTCCCAGCATCTCCTTCACTCCAGGCCTCTTGTCGTCCTTATAAGCCTGTCTTAGCTTCTGACCATATTGAATGGCTTCAGACAGGGCCTGATTACTCTTCTTGCCCTTCTTTCGACCGGCCTTCGAAGCTGCCTGGATAAGTCCAATGAACTTGTGGCATTGCAGTTCGAAGTAGATCATACCGTCTTTGTCCAAAACCTGTGGATAATGCTCTTCAAGCAGCTCTAGAGCTCCGTCTATATCGCCTTGACGAACTAGCGATCTTACCTGCTGTCGAGTCTCCACCTCATGTTGGTTAATCAACGCCTCTTCTGCAACAGCATCTGCCATTTCCTCGTCATCATCATCCTCATCCTCCGCCTTGCTCTCAGGTTCCTCCAGCTGAGTCTCTTGTTTTCTTTCTTGTTCAAATGCCTGTGCTGCTTCTAGGAATCCTTCATGACGAAAATACGATCCGACAACATCCTTGACAAGCTCGTCAATTTCATTGCTGCCTTTAGGGTAATAAAATCCTGCTTCGTCCAGTACAGGCTCTTCTTCGAGAATGGTACTTGTCAGCGATGTTTTGTATTCCTGGACATATTGCTCAATGTCAAACCAGAACTCGTCTTGTCCAAAGTTGGTACGGGACTTCTTGCCAGTCTTCATGCCAATAGTAGGGTACAGATTATTGGCTGTGACATCTGTAAAGGCATTCTTAAGAAAAACACCATCCTTAGTATAGAATATTGTCTTCTCCTTGAAGTTTATACCGCAGCCAATAACGTTGCCGGGGCCGTACTTGGGCCCATATGCAGATGAAGTGCCAGAGCATGCTACAATTCTACCATCGTCACCATGATATCCCCAAGATTTCATTTCAAACCCGGGGAATTTGCTCATGGTGCACTCATCGTCACAAATGCCAATACTGAAGGCATCATCTCCGGACGACGACGAAAAGATCTCCACCTCAAAGTAGTAAATACCGCATTGAGAAGGAATTGGATCCATGGTTCGAACTGCTCCGATTTCATGGACTGTGGTGCTCTTATCGCTCACATATTCCACAGTACAATCACCATCTGACAACCGTATAGCAGTATCGGTATCCTTCTTGGCCCAGCCATAGGGTAGTGGTTTGAGGCCAATCTTTTGGCGGGATTCGAGTCCTTTATCAGATTCTATTGCAGGATCAGAAGAATCCCTAGTCAGTGAACTTGTGACTCGAAACTCGGGTCGATAGCTCTTTTCGTCCATAGACGGGCGAGCAACAGGCCGGGAATTGCGGGGAGTAGTTTCCAAATCTGACAGTGTGGTTTCTCCACCAGATAATGTATGATTATGAGTATTTGTACCATGCTGCTGGGTTCGCCAGATATCCAGAGCATCGAGCTGTGCAGTGGCACGGGAAGGAAATATCTGAGGAAGGTTGAACTGAGCACCATTGACCGAGACAGCTTGTTGAGCGGAGGCAGCAAAACTGCCAGCTACTCCTACACTAGATGTGGAGTTGGTGAGTTGCGGAGCATTAGCCACGGATGTTGCCGTGTCTAAGGAGACTCTTCTGCTGTGAATAACGAGGTCGGCATGTTCGGTGGCCCGTTCCTGGTCCTTTTCATCGGCCACAGCACCTAATAACCACTTCTTATAGTCATTTTTAGAGTTTTTGGGGGCTACTAGACTAGCATATCTTTCGCCATAGGCAGTAAGCTGAAGATATCGGGGGATATTCCAGTATTGGTCGTCGTCAAACACTTCGGAGCTGGATCTTGCCCAGGCAAATCTTGAAGCAGAAGGTTTGATACGCAGCTTCACAGTCCACTCACTGCTGGGGTTCTGAGAAGAGCCTGCACTCATGGCGAGAGGACGAGGCCGCGAATCACTGTTACGTCGGACGGGTGTCAGTGCTCCTGTATGGTCTAGAGCCGTGGTGGGGGAAGACCGACCACTATGGTTTCCCGGAAAAAATATGGGGCAGGGATCAGGGGCTCCAACAGGAGCAGCAGGTTCAGCTGGAGGTTCGATGGGGGAGTTTCGGGATGAGGACTGAAGAGCAAAGCCAATGGAATAACGATCGGCCATGGATCAGAACGGCAAGTGCAGCTAAAAAATAGCAGTGGGTACCGCTGAGGACGAACGAGTTGAACCTAGGAAGGTTCAAAAGATAGATAAAGCACCCTGCGGTAGTTTCAAAGTAATGTTGCCGGCAATTGGAGGTCAAAGGCTAGGTAGACTATCGACCCGTGCTTGTCTAATGCGTCTCAGCAGATGTACTAGCAAAAGATATTGATAAATGTAAGGGCTCTATTTTTCCCTGGAAAACCAAAAACCCAGTAGATAAGAAAGATCAGAGTAGTTCTATATGGTTGTTTGTTTGTTGTTGTTGGCCACCAATAGAGACAGCGGTAAGGTAAAGGGGAGACGGTCAAATCAACCATACAACAATCTCCCAAGTTAAAGGATGAGGAAGAGGAATGAGGAGGAGGTGAGATTGAGGTGAACAAGATGGAGAAAAGGTGAAAGTTATATATTTATATATTTGCCATCTGTAAGAATCTTAAAATCTCTGTGAGTGTTATCTTTGGTGGTTATCTTTGATAATAAGTGTTTCATAAATGATACCGATACGCCGACGTCATAAGAGGTTATCAACCACAGTCAGGATCATGTGATGCGATGAGATATCTGGACATGAGAAGTAACTAACTTACCACATATTGGATTAAATCGGACTAGAAGCAGGATCAGAAAGAGTGATTCGACTATTTAATGATGGAGCAGATTAGAGGTTTGAAACCAGGAATCCTAGTGCTAAATCATTTGTGCTTGGTTAGACAATATTGATAAGGCGGATCCCATTAAGTACGTCAGTCTCTACCATGGTGTGTAAAATACCGTAGAGATCATATTGTAGCTTTAATAGAATACAACACATCAGATCCAATTCTAACGATTCTGATGGTAAAAGTTTACTAGTGAAATCTAGATGAAGAGAAGGCGATAAATGACGATTTCTATCATCATGCCGGGGTCATAATGCTTCACGGTACGGTACACTCAGTTGTGGTCAAGCAGGGTCAAACAAGGCTCGAACAAACTCAAACTGTCAAAGTGAGATAGAAATAGCAGCATCAGTCAAAGCAAGAACATAGCAGAAATTATTATACAAGATGTTACTTCACCATCTGTCACTTTCGTTCTACTAGTAGATTGTAAATCTCATTTTGATACATCGCGGTGCTTCTTCTACTACAACATAATTTTCCGGTTCAATCGTATTGAGATGTGCCCAGTACCAGCCAAGCATCCGAGCATGATATAACTAACAGTGGCATATTATCAGCGTCTCAGAACTTCATTATACAATACCATGTCATATTGTTCTTCAATATAGTTCCCGATTCCCAGTGATAATTCCAATCATATTGTTCTTCAAAATATTTCCGATTCCCAATGATAATTGCACTCATAAGGATCATCTAGTCGACAAATATATTTGGACAACTTCTACACAGCTACCTCCATTGGCGTCAAATTTCAAGCCCTCCAAAATGCCTCCTCTTCTTTCTTCTCTTTCACACGAACACAAATCTGCATTGTTACAGTAAAAACACCGTTGAGGTTTATTATGCTATCTAATATAAATTAAATTGCCGGAATCAATATTCCAGCTTTTTCGTAACTGCGGTTGAAGCATATATACATAATCATAAGTTTTTCCAGAACACCTCGACTCTTCTAATTAACAAAAAGATTAGACTATCCATCTAATCATTTTGCTAAAGTCATTGACAATCGCTTAGTATCGGTAGTGGTCAACCTTGTAAGGACCCTCGGCAGCAATGCCCAAGTACTCGCTCTGAGTAGGAGACAGCTTAGTGAGCTGAACACCGAGATGAGCCAAGTGCAATCGAGCAACAGTCTCATCAAGAATCTTGGGGAGAACGTGTACACCAATATCGAAAGGTCCGGACTTGGAGAACTCAACGTACTTCTCTCGGAACTCCTTGTTGTTGGCATTGAACAGAGCAATCTGGGCCAAAACCTGGTTGGTGAAAGAGCACGACATGACAAATGAAGAGTGGCCAGTGGCACATCCCAAGTTAACAAGTCGACCCTCGGCGAGAAGAATGATGTGGTGACCGTTGGGCATCAAGAATCGGTCAACCTGGGGCTTAATGTTGACAACACTCTTGGCATTGGCCTTCAACCACGCAACGTCAATTTCAATGTCAAAGTGACCAATGTTGCAAACAATGGCATCGTTGGGCATGACGGAAAAGTGCTCGCCAGTGATGATATCACGGCAGCCAGTGGTGGTGACGAAAATTTGACCAATCTTAGCAGCCTCTTCCATGGGAACAACCTGGAAACCAGAGACAGCAGCCTGTAGAGCATTGATAGGATCGACCTCAGTAACGAGCACTCTAGCACCCATACCATGAAGAGCCAAAACACAGCCCTTACCGACATCACCGTATCCGGCAACAACAGCCACTTTACCGGCAATCATAACGTCAGTAGCTCGCTTGATACCGTCAACAAGAGACTCTCTGCACCCGTACAAGTTGTCGAACTTGGACTTGGTGACGGAATCGTTGACATTGATGGCAGGGACCTTGAGAGCACCGTCCTTGAGCATCTTGTACAGGTGGTGGACACCAGTAGTGGTCTCCTCAGACAGACCATAGCATCCCTCGAGCATCTCGGGGTATCGCTCGTGGACCAATGAAGTCAAGTCTCCACCATCGTCCAAAATCAGGTTAAGCTTCTTGCCGTCCTTGAAAGACTTCAGCTGCTGCTCAATGCACCAGATGTACTCCTCATCGGTCTCACCCTTCCAGGCAAAGACAGGGACACCAGCAGCAGCAATAGCAGCAGCAGCGTGGTCCTGAGTAGAGAAAATGTTGCAGGAAGACCAGGTTACTTCAGCACCAAGAGCAACCAAGGTCTCAATCAACACAGCGGTCTGGATGGTCATGTGGAGACAACCAGCGATTCGAGCACCCTTCAAGGGCTGGACATCAGCGTACTTCTTTCGGGTCTCAATGAGACCGGGCATTTCGTTCTCAGCAAGCTCGATTTCCTTTCGGCCAAAGGCGGCAAGGGAGATATCGGCAACTTTGTAGTTCTGGGCCATTGTGATATAATGTGGAGGGTTTTGTTTGGTAGAGGGGGGGTGAAGGAAGGAGAGATTTGATGCCATGTTTTTTATATTTCAGCGTCAAAATCAAATTTTTCACGTGCGTTTGGAATTTTCCCGACGGGAGCGAACAGCACAATAGCGTGGGTAAGAAGAGCGAGATGAATGGCTAGACTGAAGGGAATGAGAAGTGAGAAGTGAGATAGACGAACGAGGAATGAAAAATAAAAGCAGAGAAACTAAGAGAATGAGATGTTTAGATGACTAATATGAGAATATCGAGTATTCTGTCTGCAATATTTTCAGTGAATTTGTTCAGGCTGGCCAAGATCGGTTACTTATGGCAGTGTACGGCTGAACTAAAGCACCTTGGAGAAGATTGAAAATTGAAGATTGAAAATTGAAGATTGAAGAGATTTAGTATATCATGAGAAGAGATGAGCAAAAATAGACGGGGTTTCGATGTAATCTAAAAAAAAAAAGAAAAAGATTTAACATCAAATATCAAAGTGCTTTATCGCTATCGAATAATCTACTTGTTCCTACTATCTGTTTGTTCTGTATCTGAGTTGATGAACAGGTGTCGCCAAACTATTTCACATGTTTGTATGCATCGCAGAGCATTGATTTACAACAAGACGAGATTGATTCGAACTGGGGTTGAGATACTGAGTTTGGCGTGATTGGCATTATTGTGCGATTACAATTGAGGTCTTATAGTAAGTTTATTAGTATAAACTTTGATAATACTGTATCCTTTCTTCAAGCTGTCTAAGGTATATCAATCCCTCCTAAGCTTTTTGCAAAGAGCGGTATTGTTGGTTTAACTTCTTCATTCGACGCCGAGTAGAACGGATCTCCTTCAAGCTTACACAGTAGATGGGGGACTTTCTTCTCTTTGCAAACGTTCATTAGTTATTTCAAGGGATGTTCACTTCTTCATTTTTCGTGATATATTGATATTTTGTTTATGTTCTTTTTCATAATTACTATTGCTACAAGATCTGTTGATTGAAACTGCGAGCTATCGTGGTCGGTAATCCGCGAAAAATCTTCTATTTTTCACCTTACCTTCTTCCATCACAGATCAAATCTGTGAACAAATCTGGGCTTGTATCATTGCTATTATGACTTATTGCTATTCATCTTGCCATGCCTTGTCATTCTTGAGTCCTGCCCTGTAACACTGATACCCCCATGAGCTGAACAATAATACCACTCAGTCACAAGATAACTCCATTTATTCTGCTAAAAACTGGATATCCATGTTTTCAATTACAATCTGAACAAATATACCTTGTGATAATATAAGTGACTTGTGAAAAAAACTGGCAATTGAACGCAGATTCATGCTTTGCTGTGACGGTTGATACTTTTCTCTGAAGGATCATGAAATGAATATCAATGCTCAGTATCAAGCATTGGTTAATCTCGATGGTATATTTACAATGAACTCTTATCAGGCTACTTCTCTATAAAACCTTAACCGTGATATCTCATCAGACATTGATGATTATTTCTTACCGCTACTCCCCTATGATACATTAACCGTGATATATGCCATACCCTCTCCTTTCTGTCTGTCCTTCTGTCTGTCCTTCTTTCTGTCCTTCTATCTGACCTTCTGTCTGTCCTTCTATTCGATATGATTCATTTCATTATCCATTGCTTTATGTCCATGACTATTCTACCAAGTATAAGCCTCCTCAAAGTAATCTACTCGTCCATTCTCGTTCAACTCTAGGTATCGACACACATTCTGTCTCAAGGCATCCATCATACCGGGTGGTCCACAACCCAACACACAGGCCCCTCCTTTGGCTGTAGAGAAAAACTCTTGCATGATATGCGGAATATTGGGCCGTCCTAGTCGCAAATGTGCTGTATGCCATGGCGCTGTGCCCAAAGATCCCGATACCATATCGTCATCGCTACTATTGGCAGATCCCACAGACCCTTCATGGAATGCAACCTTCTCAATTTGAGGTGTTGGAGGGGCATCTTCATTGGGCGAGGCAATCACACTTACTGCACTAGGATCCACTCGTACACTGTGTCGTCGGCCAAAATGCGATGGAGGAGGTGACACACCGGGCTTCTTTTCGTTGGCATAGATATCCATTCGCAAGTGTCCTTTGAGTGCCACAGCATCCACCTTGTCTTGAATCCATCTGCAGTCTGCCTTCTGCTGAACTACCCATATAAACCACACTCTAGGATGGCTGATCTCCTTGCGTTCAAGCAGGTACTCAACATATGGAAGAGCCCCAGTGACTCCTACACCTCCGGCAATAACTAGAACGTCACTGTATCGTTCTACAGGGTTGTGCATTCCATAAGGACCTTCTACTATGACGGCTCGTTCTAGAGGATGCTTCTCATCATGGCCTGTTTCCTGCAGATACTTGCAGAATCGTTTCGTCATTCCTCCACGCGCTTTGCACACTAGTTGAAAAGATTCTTCACTCTTACTCGGTCCAACTACGCTGAATGGATGCGCTTCCCAGAACCGAGTTCGGTTCACGTGGATAAACACATATTGGCCGGGCCGCGGTTTCCAAGCCACGGTGGTCTTGATTTTGATGTTCACCACGTCACTATTAATGACACTCATTTGAGCATATGATTGCATTTTGCCATTAGGAGGTCCAAACAGTAATGCGAAGTTCAAAAACACTATTCGTCCAATTCGAATCAACCAATCGCCGGCCCAAAGTGCAAACGAAACGTATACAGTCTGCTTGTACCCGAGCCCTCTCAAATGGTACAACACACAGATATATCCACCTATTGCACACAAGACATGCAATCTGAGAAATATGTCGTATAGCCGATTTCTAACTGCTCCAGTTGCAATCATAATGGCCATAAGGAACATGGCAGCTACTCCCCATCGATAATATGGCACGGCATAAAAGTACTTGTGCATGTCTCCACCATATGAAGCTGCAAACACATGCTTCATTACACTGTGTATGATGAACTGCATATAAGCAATACGTGCAACTGCGCGGTGGTAAACGTTATACTCGGCAAAACTCCATCCTGTGAGCCATATAAGCGGATTGTTTCTCAACGAAAATAACGTCAACAGCGGCAACTGTATAACACCAATGATTCCAGATCGGTCAGAAGCATATCTCATCATTGCTTTCCATTTGGTGGGGAAAAGCGGGTCTTCTGGAACATAGTCATAATGGGTGCACAAGAAGATGATATTGAGACAGAAGTATACTCCAATAATGATGACTTCAGCGCGCAGCGGCACCATCATATGGACATGGAAAAACTGCAACTTCAGCATATGCCGGAATCCAAAGCATGCTGGAATGCTAATATACTTTTGCCACCAAATGGCCATCTGAGAAGGTCTTCCAAGTGCAATCTCACTGGACCCGAATCGGCAATTTAAATACATCCACAGACGGGCAGCGGCACATGCTGATATCACAAAGATCCACCAACCGACCAAGAAAGAGCCTTGCCATACAGAAACATCTTTTTGGTACAAGTAGTTTTGAGTTGCTCGATATGTAGTCTGGTAGGTGTGCTCATCGACTCGAATTGGTTGACTGAAATTAGCCACGGGTGCACCCCATCCTCCATGGCTTCCACCACTGTCAGCAGGAGCCTTGCCAATTATACTATCGTCCAAGTACGATTCTATTGATCCATATACTCGATCACTCTTGACTGGATCGTGCAAGTTACAGACGGATCCGGTGAAGTGATCCCAAGCCCCATCTCGCTCGGCCGAACCCTTGTTGGAATGCTCCATAATACACAGAGCAACTGTTGCAAGATAATTTCTATCTCTACAGAGGCATGCATAATCCTCTACAACACATGAATCGAAGTTGAAAGCAGCTGCTCCGTAGCACGTCTGGCCAACTAGCCAGCTGCTGGGCCACATTGCCTTGACTGGAACGACGAGAAGAAACGCCAACCACAAGTACGGCTGCATTTCACCAATTAATATGTCTAAATATTAAGACCGTTCTCATGTCTGGCTATATATGATGACATTGAAAAATCATGTGGTTTGCTAATAAAACTGAATTGCTGGAACCAAGACATTAAGATTACCTGGCCTGATTGGGGAGCCAAACTGCCAACAAACCTCCCGTTGCTGGTATTACAGAAGCTTTGTTATTTTGCAGCTTGAAAGGCACGATATTAGTAGGCGACTGCTTCTTTTGTTAGTAGGGCCTTGTTGTCTTAACTGTTCAATTTACTGGAAGATACGCACTTTAAAGCAATATGGATCATATCGTGGATTATTTTTTTACTATCATTTGCTATCTTCTACACATCCCTTTTCCCTGAAATTAATTTGCTGTTTTAAGTTAAATGGCAAAATAGAGTTATTAACGGGTTTAACATAAATCATAACGCACGGGGAAAGGACCAATTACATTTCTATAACGTGGTCGCACCGTTTAAAGCTCAGAATGCTCCACAGAGCTTGGTTCATTTGAAGAGGTTGTTTGTTGGGTGACATATACTTCGCGAGTGATGACAATGCGCTTGGTTTCGGTGATTTCAGGTCCTTCTTCAATGTCCACAGGGAGAATGCTTACAGGATTGTTTGCGCCGTCTAGATCAACCCCAGCTTGTTCACCAGCTTCAAATACGGGTAAAATTGAAACAGGGTTATCTCCGCCATCAAGATCAACCTCAACTTGTTCATCAGCTTCAAGAACTGGCAGAATAGATACAGGACTATCTCCACCATCGGTATCTACTTCAACCTGCTCGTCGGCTCCCAACACTGGTAGAATGCTCACCGGGTTATCTCCACCATCGATTTCCACTTCTATCTCTTGATCAGCTTCCAATACTGGAAGTATAGAAACGGGAATATCTTGTCCCAAGTCTGTTTCCTGTTCAGTTTCAACTTCACTGGAAGAAGCAGTAGCAGAGTATGTTGCAGTAGACTCCAACTCTTCATAAAATATGGCATCTGTAGGGCCTTCATCCTCCAGATGTTCGCCCTGGGCAGCAGCACGTTGTCGTCTATTGACAATCTGTTGCTGGAAAGTGAAATCGGCCTTTGCTCGTAAACCAGCCAAATATTGCGCAGCTTCCTGAGTCAAGATATTTGCAGTTTCCTGGGCTTCTCGCAGAAGTTTGTTGACATCAGCCATGTTTATTTCATGGTCAAGGATATCCTGACGAGAGTCCATCAATTCATCCTTCAGAGCCCTGAACTCCTTCCAATCCTTCCAATTAGGAACACTGGTAGTAGCAGTCTGCTTGGGGTCTCCCGAAACCAGATTTCGACCCATCTCGGCCAGAGCCACTTCGGCAAATTCATCTAGGACATCAAGAGTAGCAGCTCGGACTTTTTCAGTGCTATCAAGAATTCGGTTGGCCACTTTTTCAGCATAGTGTCTGACAGCCAAGGCCGAGTCTCGGAGACTCTCAGCCCTCCATCTGAACTCATCTTGAATGGCTTCAGGGTTGACGTTAAAGTTCTTACCGTTGGTCCTTTCCACTTCCTCATCTTCTTCACCAGTGGGGATGGAATCCACCATTCGAGACAGATCGTTCACAGCATCCGATTGGATTTTGGACAACTCACGGAGAAGACGGGTGAATTCAGGTTCCACTTGATCGATAATGGATTTTTTTTCGGCCTCTACATCATCAAGAAATGTGGAGAAAGCCTCCTTAGTAGTATCCTGAACCACAGTCTTCCAAGAAGCCAGTTCACTTGAGATCTTTGCTTCTCTGGCTGAAGGGCTGGCTTCAGCAGTGGCTTGAGCTGTGACTGGGGCTGTTTCTGTTGAACTGTACACAATACTTGTGGTTGTAACAGAAGAGACGGTGGTCTGTTCAGAGCTGACTTTGAGTTTTTCAGTAGACAGAGGCTGGGTAGCATGAAGATCGCTATCATCTTCCGAAGTAGCCCGGGTCGAGTTTTCAATGATCTGATGGTAGATGTTGGAAACACGTGGTTCAATGGTGTTCTTGTACAAACCCTTGACTTCAGGGGCTACTTTGACCTCAATCCAGAGGACGATTTCGTTGACAACCACCAGGGCCCTGATGTAGACGGTCTCAGCTACAGAAAGAATTCTAGGCCATATATTAGAGGAAACAAAATCGCGACCTTTGACCACCCAGGGCTTGATCTTGTCAACAGCAGCAACTCCATAGGTATTATACAAGTTGCTGGCTGAAGCAGTGGTGGTCTGAACGGCCGTCAGGATCTTGTCGTTATGCAAAGTGTGGATTTGAGCAAGGTAAGGTTGCGCTTTTGAGTGTACTCTATTCAGATATGGCTCAATAATTACATGAGCTTTCTCCGACAGTGTTGATACCTTGGGTTCGACTTTATCAAGGTAAATGTGTTTTCCATGTTCAAAGTATGGACGAGATAGTTCAACATAACCAGAAGCATAAGTGGTATAATAAGGCTCCACATAGGGGTATATATGGGAATAACCAGCATGTATCTTGGTGCATAGGCTGAAGCAGCTTTTATCCTCAAAGTCTTGCGGCAATGTAGTTGTCAGGGGGCATTTGAAAAGAACCAAGAAGATGGAATAGTAGAGTACCAGTCTGGAAGTTAGTAAAAAGGAAGGGACAGCAGGCATTGGAAGAGAAAGAAAAAAAGAGAAGAAGAATACATACCTGACACTGGTTCCAAACAACCACGCAATGATGCTGCCTCGTTTGGCTTCGGACCTTGCCGAGCTGAACGTCTTGTTCCTATGGGCGCTGAGCATCGTTGGATGATGGAGAAGTTGGAAGGCGGCGTAGAGTATAGTGGGGTGGTGGGAGTGGGTAAATGTGAGCACGGCTTGGGTCAGCACAAAGAGGAGGCAGAGAGAGCAGAGAGAGCAGAGAAGAGTATAGGATAGGATAGGAGATTTTACTGCTGTAGATAATGGGATTGTTATCTATGCTCGTTTAACTGTAACGTTATTTTTATCGTTATTCATTTTTAATCGTTATTCGTATGTAAATATCCATATTACAAGTGAAATTGTGCAACAGTACAGTCATCTCTACTGATCCTTCCATTCACTATGTAAATTCATGTATGGTGTAATCAATAGAGTAGGTAAGGTAGAAGCATAGCCGTATCTGGTTATCTAGACTATTGGCATTACACAACTGTTATATATTGGTTCTTTGAAACAATCAACATGTATGAAAAGTATATAAATTTTATACATTATTTGGAATCCCTTATTTTGTTTCCTTCCCGTTCCTTACCTGTTCAGTGCCGTTTATACTACCTTTCTCTCTCTGTCTCTCTTCTCTAAAATGCCGTACGTCAGTACCTTGGTAACCAAACGAAACATCAGCCGCACCATTTGCTATTACCGCAGCCAGCCCCATGCTTGTCGCCTCTCCTTCTACCATCACTTGCTATCTTTCCTTTCCTTTTATCCATGAGACTTAGCACCCAACAAGCATTGCTAGGCTTTACTGCTTTGGCTGCCGTAAGTTCGGCGTCCACTTTCCGCTTTGGACACCTATTGGAACAGGTGGGTTTCAAGAGTCCGACCGTTGCTATCGAGGAGAGCAAGGCAATTCCGGGCGACTCTCCGGTAGAACAGTGCGATACCGAATTCCAACAACTTCTTGACATTGACTATATCAATCTGGATCCCAATCCTCCTGCCAAGGGTGCCAATCTAACTATTAATGCTGCTGGCACTGTTCATACGGAAATTACCGAAGGTTCCTATGTCGAGGTCGATGTCCGATATGGTTACATTCGGTTGTTGAAACAGACCATTGACCTTTGTGAACAGCTGGAGAATGTCAATCTGACTTGTCCTATTGAAAAGGGTGATTTGGACCTGACTAAAATAATCGAATTGCCTTCTGAAATTCCTCCTGGAAAGTACCTTGCGTTTGCTCGGGCCTATACTGTAGAGGACGAGCTGATTACCTGTCTCAGTGCTGCTGTAGAATTCCCTGCTACAAATTGATCAAGCCGTTCAAGCTGATCAAGCTGATCAAACGGAAAACATGTAGCCTGGTCATCAACCTCCTCTTGTTGCTGTTCTGCTCCTGTTTACATGCTAGCTTGCGAGCAACAAGCTCTATCTTTTCACCTCTATTTGCTTCATTGTAGATTTGTAATTCTGTAGCAATCCCTACTGCATGAGCATAGTTAATGTTACAATTGCTAGAACTGAGATGTTGCTACTCCGAGTCCTGAATTATCGATATCAAGCTATTCCAATCGATTTATTCCAATCGAAATAGTTTCTTATCAAAATAACCCAGCACAGCCAACCTATATCAGACTCAACCCCAAAGTTTTATAATTATAGTTCCATATACTCTTAAAATTCCAGAGCAAATTGTTATAATCCGTCACTACAATGTATTTTTATATTATATGAAAGAGTTCAACCACATATTGTAGGGCAACTGTAGTCTAAGATCCACAAACCAATCGATATTTATGCAATATTTTCAGTTCAGCTGACTCTTGTTTCATTTTTCCAGTCTACTTGAGATTCAAGCTCATCGATTCTCAGCTCCTACTAGTGGAGTTGTACTGTCCTGACTTTCCAAGCTTTGACGAGGGTTTTCAACATCCTCAGCTGCATTGGCATACAACGCTGTAGCCCGTTGAATTAACTGCTCAGAATCTTCGCCATCACCATGGGCTTGATGCCATCGTCTGATCTTTGCCGCCTTTCTGTTTCTCCTAAAGTCCTGGATGGCTCGAGGAATCAAAGGCAGATAACCATGCTTCTCCTGGTATACAAGCGACGCAATGACTACAATCAGAACATACCAATATACATTATAGGCAATGACAGATGCATAGGTTGCACTATTTTGCCAGCCCAAAAGAGCATTGAAAATCATCCAAAGACCGTCTGTCTGTCCATTGCAGCAATTAACATGCCATACCGAGTGGGTAACGTCATAGGAACCAGGTCCCGAACCGGTCTCAGAGATATCCTGGCCAACTTTATTGATGAACTGCTGGAGTTCAATAAACCATACACCTCGACTGAACAGACCTGCAGCAACCAGATACAAAACACAGCAGGAACCAATCATAAAGTACTGTAGTTTGACGGTGTTTCCTCCTCGATACATGATCCAGCCTACAAAACCTCCACAAATGAGAGCCAGAACAACGGCCAAAGGGAACCCACTCATGGGCTGACTGATACCAATTCCACCCAGGAAAACAATGGCTTCAAGACCTTCTCGAAGAGTGGTTATCATGGGCAAAATGGCTAGTGCGTACTTGCGCGAAAGGTACCGCAGGCCCCAGCCTCCTTTACCCTTGTGGGTTTCAATGATAGCCTGGGCGATTTTCAGACGCCACTTCTCTTGCATCTTGTTGATTCGAATCATAGCAAGACCCATAAATGAGATCATAATGGAGGCCAAGATGGAGAAGGTAGCTTCCCAGATTTTTTCAGTAGCATTCCAAAGATCCGAACCAAAGTAGTAAAATGCAAAAATAAATACACTGCCAATCAGCAGACAAATGAGCAAACCGATAGCTGCTCCAATCCAGATTTGCGCACGCAGCGTATTGTACAGCTTCTGGTTGCCAGTAGCGCCATCGGAGCTGACGTCGGCTGAAAACCCTCGCTTGATAAAGGCAAGTAGTACCGATACAATAACTGCCGTCTCTACAGTTTCCCTAAATACCAGGAAAAACACCTGGACTGAGAAAAGCTGTTCAAAGGAAGGCATGACGGGGTTTGTAAAGGATGATGAACAAAGTACAAAACACAAATTTTGATTTCACTCAGCCGCAGTCAACTACCCAGTATAATAATATAGCGATGGGATTATTTTAGAGATCTCAGTAACAAAAGGCCGAGTCCCAATGGTGGAGTATGCAATTAAAAGAATCAAAGGAGAAAAACAGGCCCGTCTTTATTGCGACTTTTATTGGTCAATCTGGCGGCCGTTGAATCGGGATAATAGTTGCCAGTTTGATTTCCAGCGTGTGAGGCCGTTCGGTACTCCCTGACGGTGGCCTTCAATTGGCTGATAGGGTTGTTTGCTGTATACTGCTGGATTCAGCCAAGTACCAATTATAATTTGCCCAGTATATTGGACTGTTAATAATAAAGAGGGAGTTTAAAAGTGGCGCACTACCAAACTTAACTGTAACAGGGCGGTTCCCGGGAGACACCCTGTCTTTTTATACAGCTTTAACTGCTGGAGCTTCACGTACTGCTGTAATTACCGGCTTCCGAAGGTATTAAACGTCACATCAAACCCCGGTTGCGGGTGAAGTCGCCCGACCCACAGGTGTACGGCTTGGCATGGGGGGGTCTTCATGCTCCAACAATGGGCCAGATGATCTGGGCATTTGTCGCTTAGTGACACTTTTACGAGCATTTACTGAGCTGATGTTAACGGGCTTGATCAGTTGATGTTTGTTTCATTTCGTAGGAAGTTCTTTTAAGTCGCCCGTATTCTTTCATTCACCCATGCCATGCCACTTGCCTGATTGGGCCACCGGCCAGATTATCAGATTGATAGCAGTGCCGTGGAGAGACCATGAGTAATAGAAGAATGCGGCTTTATTGTATATAACAAATTTAAGAATGAATAAAGCCATAGCTTTTTACCGTATCTAATGAGTTGTCATACGATGAATAGTAGCTCTATAGTTCAAGTTAATTTCACGCGTAATTTCATTCAGTTACACGTATATGCATGTCAGTACCTAGCACATTTCAAACACTAACAGCGGAACGAACATTACGCTGATAAAAGCCACCCACCACCACCACCACCACCACGCCTTGACAGCTAAAAACACGCACGTTTCGCACTCCGAATATGCTGAGTCCAGTTTTGTTTAAGCACGGGACTAGACGAGACAAGACGTAAAGCCCCTGGACCTCACAATGCAATGCTTGCCGATTTCGGCTGTACCCGGTTATTCTCATCCCGCCCGTGTATATCTCAGAATGCATGCTTTTCAGACCACCACCACCATACTAATTTTTTCGTATCCTCCTAACTTTTTTTCCTTGATCTCATTCCGTCTGTCTGATCCCCATGGACGATGACTTGAAACTTTCCGCATCTACTCTCGCTGCTCTGCAAGAATTCCTAGGGGAAGAGCAGACCCGTAAGGAACAGTTTGATCGGCTCAATGCCGAAGCTGAGACCCGGTTTGATGACGTTACCGGGAATGGTCCTACCATTGATCTGTTCAAAGAAGACTGGAATTTATCTCAGTTCTGGTATAGCGATGATACTGCTACTACTTTAGCGAAGGAATTGCTTGAAGGAGCTGATTCCGAGACTTGGATTGTCATTGTGTCAGCACCTTCGGTGTATGGAGCTCTGAACAAGCTGCCTGCCAGTGAGATTCCCACCAAGCATATTTATTTACTGGAATTCGACGATCGGTTTAAAATCCTATCGGGATCAGACCGGTTTTCTCATTATGACTTTGCCAGGCCGATGGAATTGCCAAATGAACTTCACAACAAGTTTGACCGAGTATTGATTGATCCGCCTTTTCTAAGCCAGGATTGTCAAACCAAAGCTGCCATTACTGCAAGATGGCTGTTGAAGAAGACCAAGTCCGATAAATACAAGACAATAGTTTGTACTGGTGAACGCATGTCGGACTTGATCCACAAGGTTTACCCCGACGTCAAAGTGACTGACTTTTTTCCTGAGCATTCCAATGGCCTCAGTAATGAATTCCGATGTTATTCTAGCTGCGAGGGCTCCAGATGGAAGTTTTTGGAGTCGTAGCTCTCAAGCGCTGTACTATCGGTAAGTATATATCTGCCACCATTCCCTGATGATTCCAATAATGTGCATAGTTCAACTGAAACATTTGTGTTGAAAAACGTTACCATCAGTCTTTCGCTCCTATCTGAGAATGGAAAATCTTGAAAGCTTGAATCTCACTAACTTTAGGTGGAAAGGGAAAGTTACGAGTAATTATACTTGTCTGTAATTCCATGTTTCAATATTTATCATTAATGCATTTTGTTCTACTATCTGAGATCGTCAAGTTATCTCTAGGTGTAAACCGTATTTGAGAATTGAATATCTTTCATGTTCTGCTAGATTGTTGCGATCTGTATGATCGGTTTGTCTGCTATTCTGCAAGCTACTTTCTAGTACTCTGCATCTCACATCCAAGAGTGTATTGCTCCATTGCATATTCTCTCTATTCAACTACAAATGTCACAAAAATATACGAGTTCCTAGCTAGATCAATCCATGATCCAATTGAGAACATTTGCTAATGTTATTCTATTCTACAAGTCACGCAATGATCCTCGATCCAAGGGAGTATACCTAATTCACGTTAGTTCCGATCGGACGGCGGTACTTCACCACGTTAGTCCATGATTTTAAAACATGTACTTCATCCACGTTAGACCATGATGTAAAGATAGTTACTTCATCCACATTGGTTCATGCTGTAAACACGGATGGTCTAGGATGGTCTAGTCGATATTGCCAGTAGTTCATGATCAGACGCATGCCATGATCCGTTGTAATCCAAGATCTAATGACTAGACTCCATTAATGTTGATCCACGACTTAATGACTATACTCCATTAATGTTGATCCACTACTTCGATACTCTCTCAAGTCTTGTCTTAGGAATGCATGCATACATTGTAACCGGGTATACCGACTTGGGCATTCCAGCCTGTCTTCTATAATATAGTAAATGTAATCCAGCTTCATCTACCAAATGCTTGAACTTCTCGTCGGTTCTGGTAACACTACTGTCTGTATCATCGAATTCATCTTGTATGTAACAGTTGTTCTCCTTGAATACAAGAATACCACTAGGATGAAGTCCATCAATGCATCGTCTGAAAAACTTGACAAGATTGTCGTCTGACAAATGCCCCAGGCACCATTGACACCATATGAGCCAATATTTGTTATGCTCAGGCTCGAATTCCTGAGCACCAGCAAGATAAAACTCGCCTATAAGCCCCTTTTGTTGTTCCTCGGCCAATTCCACTCTAGCCTGCGAGATGAGCTTTTCCACAGGCTCCACCAGATCAACTTTTCCACAATGTTTCGACAGAAAGTTCTTGGTGACTCTGCCAATACCAGCGCCTATATCAAGACCGATCCGCTGGTCGCGCGGAACCTGGCCGAAACTCCCTCCCGAAGTCAAATGACCTAGAAACGCATTGGATCCTACGATATCGACTTTAGGAATCACCGAAGCACCAAACCCACCCAGAACACCGTCTACTGTAGCGGGCACCGATGCCCAATACTCGACAGCATCGTCGTAACTGATATGAGTATCGGGAGGAATGTCGAGTTCTTTAGGCATTTAAGATGTGTAGTGCAAATTGTGATTGATCAGTAATATAAAAGTACCTCACGGTGGAATCAAGAAAAGTCCCAACTAGCTCGCTCAACTAGTCGCGTCTCGACACAAGTTTGTCGCGCAATACGATAGTTTTGGAGGGATTTGGGAGGTGTGTTAGCGTATTTCTGAGCCCGCCGTCGGCTTATCAGACGAGTGAAAATCTCCAACTTCAACCCTTTCAACAACACCGACCTAACCAGTGAAATATGAGTGGACGATGTGAGTATTGGAGAGAAATAAAAGACAGCGACATGATGGACAGAGACATGGAGGACTGGGATCAATAGAATCTCAAGTCGGAGTTGGTCTATGGGAGTTTGGCCGATTGATTGATGGGTTCTTCTTGTCTGGTTTGACCCGTTATTGCTGGTTTGCTGCTGCTTTATCAATACTAATCCAATCGTTCAGTACGCCTTCTTGATCTCGTCAAACCGTTTTTGCCCATCCTTCCTGAGGTCGAGGCGCCTTATCAGAAGATCCTGTACGATGAAAAACTCATGTGGTTTGGGTCTGTCGGCATTCTGTACTTTATTATGAATGAATTGCCCCTCTACGGAACCAAGGCTGTCCAACCTGCGTCCGATCCGTTGTTTTGGTTGCGTCCTGTTCTTGCTTCAACCAAGGGAACTCTTACTGAGCTTGGAGTTCTTCCCATCATATCTGCAGGATTCATTTTGCAGTTGCTTGGAGGAAATCAGTTGATTGATGTCAACTTTGATCTTCGGGGGGACCGAGAGTTGTTCCAGTCTGCACAGAAATTGCTTGCTCTGGTGTTCGCTATTGTCCAGGCTCTTGCTGTTGTTTTTTCTGGAGCATACGGATCTACTGCTGAGCTTGGAACTGCCGCCATCTTCTGGCTTCTTACTCAGATGGTTGGTGGTGCTTTCATTCTGGTGATGCTTGGTGAAGTGCTTGAGAAGGATTATGCTTTCGGATCTGCCGTGGCTTTTTACAATGTCCTACACATCTGTCAGCTCATGTTCTGGAGAGCATTTTCCTTGTCGTGGGAAACCATTGGAGGAGGACGAGGTTCCGAGCTCATTGGATCTGTGACATCTTTTGGTCACATGCTGTGGACCCGAAACTTCAAGACTGCCATGGTGGAAAGTTTCTATAGAACCCACTTGCCCAATCTTTTTGAGCTATATGGCTATATTCTTATTTTTGGTCTAGTGGTTTATCTTTCCAACTTCCGAATCGAACTTCCCGTCAAATCGTCCAAGGTCAAGTCTCCTGCCTCAGTGTACCCCGTCAGACTTTTGTATACTGGTGGTCTTCCTGTCTACATCATTGCTGTCATCACTGCCAACATCTTCTTGATCAGTGTTGCCCTGTACTCTCAGTTCCCTTATAACTTGTTGGTTCGACTTCTGGGGACCTGGGACTCGAGACCCGATACTCCCCAGTTGTTTGCAGTATCTGGTCTTTCCTACTATCTTCAACCTCCCTTTACTCTTAAGGATGCTCTCTGGGATCCCATTCGAACTATTGTGTACGTTTCGTTTGTCATTATCACTTGTGCAGCCTTTGCTCGAAATTGGAGCGAGATCTCCGGTTCTGCACCCAAGGACGTTGCCAAATCTTTCAAGGCCCAGGGTGTTGTTATTCTTGGTCATCGAGAAGGTTCGGCCACCAAAGAGCTTAAGCGTGTCATTCCTGTTGCAGCAGCAGTCGGTGGTGCTGTTGCTGGAGCCATTATTGTAGGCTTCGACTTGCTTGGATCCTCCGGTATTGGAGCTACTGTTTTATTAGGTACTTCTTCCATCTATGGCTTCTTCGAAGTGTTGGCTCAGGAAGGTGGCAGTCTGGGTGGATTCTCAGGTGCATTATAAGAATGACATGATAAAAAAATAGCGAGCAAACCCCTAATGTACTATTCTAAAGCTAGTTTATGTTGTAGTTCATTTCATTACTATCTGATGCGCAAATTTATTTACTTGATAATCTTTATGAAGAGTCTTACAACTGGACGGTGGGCTTTTTAAGGTATTACTTTGTAGTAAACTAGCAGCGTGTAACATTGTATTGATCTGCTCTTTCCATTACACCTACTAATTGTCAACTCTCAATCAAATGTCATACACAAATTGCAGCTCTAAGTCATTACCAACATTCGGATAAATAACGTCAAACCTTAGTCGTAAATTTAAAATCAAATAATGTCATAATTCTCAATCAAGTCTCATACAGGAATCGCAGCTCTAAGTCATTACCAACATTCGGATTAATAACATCAAACCTTAGTCGTAAATTTAAAATCAAATAATGTCATAATTCTCAATCAAGTCTCATACAGGAATCGCAGCTCTAAGTCATTACCAACATTCGGATTAATAACATCAAACCTTAGTCGTAAATTTAAAATCAAATAATGTCATAATTCTCAATCAAGTCTCATACAGGAATCGCAGCTCTAAGTCATTACCAACATTCGGATTAATAACATCAAAATTACCCGTAGATTCAAAATCAAATAATCTCATAAATTAACTGTTGTACATTATTAAGCCCGGCTTACCTTGACCAAACTACTAGTCGTCGGTTCATTGATCTTTTGCAAACATAATTGTGTCAGCTCGCCTAGAGTTTCGACGGTGCCGTTCACATCTCCTCGGCATTGAAAGCGCATTCTATTGCTAATAAGCAAGTTGTTCATATCTCCCGATACTTCGACTCGTCTCACACAGGCTTTCTCGTCCAGAAGTTGGATCTCAAGGTTTAGGACTCCACTGGAGCTGTTGCAGACTTTGGTATCAAACGTTATAGTCAGTCTATCCATAGCATTGCAGAGTCCTACACTCTTCAACCAGTACTCATTGATTAGCTCCAGTCGAGTCTGAACAGTTGTGTTCTTCATATTTTCCAGTCGTGATTGCAATTTCCCAAATATATATTTCCTGATCTCATTGGTTTCATCTTTATTGACAATACTCAGTCCGTTTGGTCGGATCACCACCAAAAGCTTGCCATCCAAATATTCGAAACTGACTCCGCTGTCGGTGGAATCTACGGTTGCGCTTCTCCAGAGCGTGATATCCAGTAGTTGACGATATTTTGCTTCCTTCTCTTCAACATCAGCGTCCTCAACTTGTCGAAGACTCTTCTTTTCAGCCTCCTTAGAGGGAAGCTCCTTGTCAAGTAGCTGACTCTTCTTTTCAAGTAACCCTCCAATTTGTTCCACGATATCCTCCATTTCCTGTGCTGCAGCCTCGAGCAGTTCCTGAGCATGCCTGACCTTATTCTTGTTCTGTTTGACATTTTTCTTCAAGTTCTGATGCTGCTCTTGATTTTCATTACCATTTTCAGCCTTGAGCTTTTCCAGAACACCTAGCTTCTTCTTTGCTGCCTGTATCTTATCTGCAATTTCTTGCTCCTTGAGTATTGTCTGCTGGTGTCTATTCTGCGCTTTGATGAGATCTTCAGAGAGTCCACCTTCATAAGCTCGTCTAATTCGGTAGAGATTCCGATCCAAGTCTTTGGTCAAACCTCTGGTGAGCTGAGCCCTCCATTGGTACCAGGCACTCTTGGCTTCTTCACGGGAATAACTTTTTAGAAGTTGGAACTGGCCCTTCATAATCTGTTTCGTAGCAGCTGAAGCTTCAATAAATTCCTGAAATAAAACAGGGTTGTCTTCAGCAGTATCTGTTTCCCATTGCACAAAAGATTCCTTGACATTGTCATTATCGACCTTCAATTCCCGGCATGCAAACTCGTACATGTTTAGAAGTGGAAACTGGCTAGCCGCTGCTACAATATAATCAGCAACTTCTGGATCTCGGCCCTCAATGGCAGTGTCTTCGTTCAACCCTATTGAAGAATGGTTTCTTCTTCCAGCCAAAAAATCGTCCATGAATTCAATGCCAATTCGCGAAAGAAAGTCTGATACAGTGATATTAGTATAGCCCAGATCTCGAATTGTTCGTGCACGAACAATATCCTGCGTCCGAGCCACCAGGGCTGGTTGTTCGGCGACTGAGGCTGTGGTGTGTTGTGTAGTATAGGTAGTGAGCTCCATATTGTCTTCTTCGTCGTTCATGTCAATAAGAGACGGTAATGGCGCAGCAGGTTGCCGCTGCATAGCGATACTGCTCTTGCTTGATCCAAGTTTTTCAAGGCTAGCAGCAAATTTCTTTGTCTGTTGAACAATATCGCTACTTTCTGCAAAGTTATTTCTGGTGACACTTGCCGGAACACTTTCAATGCTCTGTCCCCGAGGCACATGTTTTGTGATATCCATATCGCTCTCACCATCGTTGACTTGTTCAGGAAGACGCGTTGTTCGCATTGGCTTCGTAATATCCATATCACTTTCATCATGGTCTAGAATAGGCACAGCTCTCACCATGGGTCTAGTAAGATCCATATCATTTTCTGACTCGGACATATGCGTCTCTGAATAGCTCCGGACTGCAATTGCTTGCGGTTGTTGATGCATGGACTTGGTGAGATCCATATCATCTTCTTCTTCTTCTCCTTCATCCTTAGCTCCACTGTTTAGAGGTCTTATTGGTCTTGTAAGATCCATATCATCTTCTTCTTCTCCCTCATCCTCAGCTTCATTATTCATAGGTCTCATTGGTCTTGTAATATCCATATCGTCTTCTTCCTCATTAGGTTGTGGTACAATTGCTTCAAGCGTTCGAGCGGCCACTGCGGTGAAATCCATATCTTCCTCCACCTGTACCAGTGTAGAAGGAGATGCGAGTCTGATATTAGATGCAAAAGACTGTCTTGGTAGGTCCACTCTATTGATAGTGATGTCCATATCGGAATCAGAAAGCTGTGTGGGAGATGCTAGATCTGGCATACTGCCCTTTTTAGGGCTCATGGAAGTTATTCTTTCAATCAGCTTCTTTCGGGGCGATCTCAGAGGTCGTGTAAAGTCCATATCCATTTCATCAAGATGGCTTAGAGAACTTGGCCATGCTGGACTGGTAAGCTGAGGTGTGAACCCACTGAACGAGCTCACACCGAACGTCATAGCCCCATATTCCGGCGAAATATACTGAGTGTAATCTGAAGGTTGAGATATACTTTCCTTATCCTGAATATTTTGTAATGCACCTTCTTTGTCTCGTGTGTTCTCATTGCCTCGTACTGTATTCTCTTTGTTGTTCCCGTTGTCTGGTGTTGCAGTAGTAGGTTTAAGCTCATCGTCCTGGAAATTGGCAAGAGGTGCTAAGTTTGGGAATGGAATAGCTTTCAATGGAGTACCAGAAGGTTTCCTTGGAGACAATGCAGCTATTCTTGGAGAACGTCTAGGGGAGCCTGTGCTGGTGATCTGAGGAGATTTCCTCTTTTCTCTGGCCGCAGAGGAAATTCTTGCAGCAGATTGGACAGGTTTGAGAGGACTCTGATCAGCTCTGATAGTGAATGGCAAAGTCATGTCCATAGTCATGGTTTCGTTATCGCTTTCAGTGTCGAAACTGATAAGAGTATGATTGGCAGTATCCTCCAGCACCACGTTTGAACGCTCTGGAGACGCAGTTCTTATTTTCTTGGGATTTTTCCTTGTAGGGGAAGATGGGCAGATATAATTTGAATCGAGTGTTGGTCTCTTTGCAGCCAATCGGGGGCTCCTTCGAGGACTCGCCGGATCAACAGCCTTCTGGCGCGATTCGGGTATGGTTGAACGAGAACTGAAAATATCTACTCGATGAGGAGCGAATGATATTCTTCTATTTGTAGTTGCCATGCTGACCCTTCTGTTTTGGTGAGCCATGTTCATGACGCCAATGACAGTATTATTATCGTCATTGTCTGCACGCTTCAATATTCCCTTAGCAGGAGCCAGAGAAAGTCGAGATGGTCGCGGCCGGGATTTCTCAGGAAGAGAATTTCTCCTGTTTCCAGAAATATCCATGTAGTTGCGGTTAGACGAAAATCGGTGAATTTGTAGTGATGGAACAAAGGTAAACAACGCGCGCGTTAGATGAGTGCGGAGACGCGGCTTTAACGTGGTTTGAAGGAGAAACGAGAAGTCGAGATTTAGAGGGTGAACGATGGTATGGCAAGGTAGAGAAAGATTCAAGGATATGGGAAAAGGAATAGCCAAAAAATATGATTTGAAAAACAGTTAAAAATAGCCCTGTTATGAGTATTTTGTTCTTCTGTTCGTTCGTTAGTTTATATCTACTGCCATCATAATCGTCTCTCCGCATTCTAGCAATACACACAGCTAAATGTACAGATTTGAATACTGAGATTATCAATGGAATCAATGGAATCGTCGAAATTGGTCATCACAGATTTCAATTGAGTAAAAAGAATCGGAATATTTGAATCATTCTTTAATTGTAATCTACAACTCTAAATTAGTCTTTTTGTTATGCCTTGCGAATCTACAGATAAAACATTTTCTTATCTAACCGCACAACTATCCAAGCGTTACTTAGCGCTTTCCATCGTTAAATAGCTGACTTGTTTCATATTTGAATACAACTAATACATAAAATAAAGTCAAGTACATTATTATATCTAACCACCTAAGTATCCACCACGTCCACCTCAGTATTGATTTCAGCTAGAATTGAGACCAGTAAGTATGAGACCACTTATTGGTATTCACACCAAAAAGTATTGATATCACCTATTGATAACACCTACTATTGATACAACATACTATTCAGACCACCAGGTACCGTCTAAAGTACCAACTCCGGTCCATGATACTTGAACTGGGTCTGTGACAAATGCTCAAGCGTGGTTTCCCGCTCTGGGAACCCGTCTAGACTATCGGCATATGTCGCAACACTGTGAGCAATCAACTTGGTGTTCAAAACCCAGGCTCCGAAATCAACATTAGACGTATTATCACATAGCTGATGGTAGCAAGGATCCAGTGCAATACCAGCCTTGCCTCCGAAAAGCTCAGCTTCCTTCTTAGTCTTGACTTCCTCGGCACCTGTAGCGATTCCGCCTCCAGGAATTCCGTGCCGAATGAACCCATCGTAGTCCGATCGACCGTCAAATGGAATCAGGGTATAGTTCACCTCGTGGCTATTGTAGTAGTCAATGTACAGGTTCTTCAACTCCTCGCTACCCTTGGGATTATCCCGATTGTTAGCGTTATACACCTCATAAGCGTAGTTAGGAGACGCCATCATATCATAGTCCATAAACAGACGCAGCTTGAGGTTCTCCTCGTGGGGAAGAGCTGCAACATAAAAGTCGGATCCAAGAAGACCTTCTTCCTCGGCAGACCACCATGCAAACCGAACTGCATTGGTGATATTGAACTCAGTCAAAGCAGTAGCCACTTCGAGCAGAGAAATAGTTCCTGACCCGTCATCATTGATACCAGGACCTGCTTCTACCGAGTCAGAGTGGGCGCCCAGCATAACTACATTCTCCTTATCGCCTAGAATGGTGTCAGCAATGACATTGTAGGTGACAACCTCGCCTACATACGAGTCCACATAAATGGTGGCTTCAACTTTCTCGCCAGACTCCAACTGGGCAGCATACTTGTCACCATCGGATTTGGAGATCCCCACGGTTGCAACCTGATGTTCCAACGGAGTACCCAGAGTACCGCCCAACAACTCGTCGGTGCCTTCATTATTATAGATAATAGCAGCAATTGCACCATAAGTGCCAGCCAATTCCGACTTATCGCTAAATGGGCAGGTTCCTCGCTTGATGAGGGCAATAGAGCCAGCAGTCACCTTGGAATAATCGGAAGGAAGACATCCTTCATTTGCAACAAGAGCCAAATAACCGGTTTCAGGCTCGTTATCCTTGGTTGGAGGAGTCAAAGAGAATGGTTCTTCCTTGATAGGATCGGGTCCAATGCTGAGCTTGGACTCCGACACTGTGCCCTGTACGGCACTGAAAGGCTGGGTTTCAACTGTATAATAGTCGGAAAGACCTTCCAAAACATCCAAAATATATTCCAGAGTATGATTGTGTCCAACAGATCCAATGACTCTAGTAGGATGTCCATACTCTTCTTCCGAAAGCTCGGCAATGGCATACAGGTCGTTAGCACGGGTGGCCAAGCCCTTCTCGGAGATCTTCTTCTGAAGTCTCTCGGTGGAAATGTAGTCAAGAGCAAGAAAAGCCGAGGAATCCGAATCATGCCCGGCTTGGAGAGTCTGCTGCTCAATAGGAAGTGCAGCAATGCCTGAAATCAGACATGCTAGTTGAATGAATGGTGTGTACAGCATGTGATGTGGAGGATGGTAAGTTGATGTTGACGATAAGTTGGTGTTATGACTGATAAGCACATCATCAAATATATAACGAGGGAGTTGACGAACACCATAATCTGACTGACGCAAAGAGAACAAGAGCATTATTGCTCGTACATCATAGTTCTTGGAGAAATCATCGCCATGAAATAGAATTGTTGTTATTCTAAGCGACTTTGATACGAGACCCCCCGTACTAATTATTATCATCTTCTCGCAATATTCCTTCAATATGCTTGTTCAAGGTGACAGATCGTGTAGTGTGTCGGTCAATATATCGCTGAACATCAGTATAGAGAGCTGATCTACTCATGCTGCCTTCTAATAGAGCTGCTGATTTGGATCGTTCCCTATCAAGTAGATGAGGATCCTTTTTAATTTCGGTTTCAACGTAACTTTCTATAGCTTTTTGAAGACTAGCAGTGGACGACTGGATGTTAGACGGAGGAACCAACAGCAAATTGCAAGCAAATACTCACATCATCTTTAAAGTCCTGGAACAGTTTTCTCCTAAGTTCATCAAAAAGACCTTTACGTTTAAACTGTGTCACAAGGGCATCTATTTCGCTATTCGCCTGTTGTGGGCTATCGTTGGCTTTGCTCATGGCATGTGAAGGTGGTGAAGTTTGAAGTGGACTTTACAGGCTGAAAAGTGAACGAGTGAAAGAGTTGAAGGTGAGTTGTGAGAAAGAACTATCTCCGTATCAACGAATGCCTTTCTCTTCAAGATATTATTTGTCGCACAAAATTTAAAAAAATTATTACAATACTGATACTTTGTATTACTTTTATTATTCATACTGTACTATCCCGATCTATTGAGTTCCTGCACTGTGTGGCTCTTGTAGCTCCTCACCATAGACTGGAACTTATCACTTTCCATCGTACATCAGTTCCACTTCTAACACCTGCACAGTATACCTCTTAATAATAAATTGTCAATTATCTTCGTAATACACCTCTTTCATTAATAGTATATCACTACTTCTTCACAGTATCACCACTTCTTCACAGTATATCTCTACTCCTACTCTGTATACCATATTTTCATTCATGGTATATCACTACTGTTTCACAATATATTACTAGTGTCATTCACAGTATACTACCATTCACAGAGGTCTTTCACTGTATACCATATTTTCATTCATACATATCTTCGTGTTACACTTGTCGCTTTATAGGTGGTCTGGTTGACGACAGTGTGTCTGTTTGTGGCCCTCTATCCATACAATGCAATGCGGATACAAGCAACATAAATATAGCATTTCATGAGCATAATTAGCCCACTACTCGTAATTATCACTCAAATTGACCTCAAGCTGTGTTCCTCTATTCATAATTATCACTCAGATTCACCAGAAGCTGTGCTAAACATCGCTTGGTAGCTTGGTCGTCTCGTAGACTCTGAGCAAAGGTGGCATCTCGCAAAGGTTCCGGAAGAACCTGTCGTAAAGCTTCTCGAGCACGACTGTTGTCACTAAGTCTCAAATAGCATCGAACAACATGCTTTAATAGTCGTGAAGAACTAGCAGCAGGCAATTCGGCCAGCTGGCCAACCATGTTAGCCAGTACAGTAGAGACGGCAAAGAACCGCTCATATGTCTGACAAACGTAATTCAGACCCATATCATCCATGAGAATCTTTTGAACAATGAAAATGGCCACAGTTTTCGATAGTTCGGTGCCGGATTCCATGATTCGCAAGCACAGGGGAATGATTTCAGTAGACAGCAAGAAGTTGATCACCTCAGGACTGTCGTTTTTGACCAATGCGCCTATAACTCCTAGAGAAGTGAGGCGGAGATATTCAAAAGATCTACTCTTGCTGGCAGTGTTGAGAAAAGGATACAGAAAAAGAGGAACATGAGCATTGAGGAACAGGTTGCGAGTGTCATTATGCGACGCAACACATTGTAGCAAGGCCAATGCATTGCAGACGCGATTAGATGCAGATGAGGATAGTTGCGGAGGGGAAAGCAGAGGATAAACCGATATTATTTCCTGTAACAAGCACGTCATGACGCCGTTGCTGTACCATAGAATAAGCGCCAGATCATCGTACTGTTCCCGTTTCTTACCAAGCTCTAACAACGCTTGCTCTCGATTAGGCCCATGCATCAGTTCCAGAATCCAGCTGAACACCTGATCATCATCTGATGTATGTCTAGGAGCAGCAGCTGACACAACACCGGGATGTGCCAGAGGTAGTTGCTGGGGAATACCCCCATGACCTTGGTTAGGATTAGAGTTGGGATTAGGATTCGGATTCGGATTCAGATTCAGACTGTTCATGGGGGGATGCGTGGTGTACATGGGAAATGCAGGGGATGCGAGCAAACAAGAGATTGTTTGGTCGGGAACGAGATATTGGCAGGAGTCAAAGAGCGACAATGATATAGTGGTGGAGAAATGGATGGAGTAAGTTAGAGCGTTGGGTGGTTAATTGAACTGAACAGAAATTGAGCGCAATTGAGTGGAGGTTGGGTGTAAAGGTGAGCGTGCTGACTAAGCGGAGAGGGGATAAGATAATGTGTAAATCTGAGTACAGCCTAGGTCAATTGAATGGCTTAGATATAGACAGATAGAAGGAAAGAAGGAACGAGGGAAGAAGATGAACGGCCATGGATAGTACTGATAATAGAAGTGGCTAGTTGGTGAGGGTTCATGGTACTATTGGGTTTCATTGAGTACTATTGAGCTTATTAACTAGTGTTGACTGTTATCAACTAAAAATGATATTATTTCAATGTGTAACAATAGGCAGTCGATCTGATCCCATCTCTATACTAAGGTGAACTGCTTGCCTTAATTGCTAGAGCATAGTTTGGACCGATTTATATGGATACCAGTATAGTACGGTTTCTGTTCAGTAGCTATTGGTTTTTCACTAACTACCAGTAGTTAGTAGTGCAGAATGTTTCTAATGTTGCATCTTTTGTTTATAATGATCGAACCCCCTGATGCCGATCTAACACAATATGCATACTAGACCAATACGGAGCACCCCTTTGGACTGATCCAGTACTATTGTGCCCCCCATCTGCGTTTTATCGGTTGATCCAACTATGTGATCGTAACTAAATATGCTGCCTAGACATATTATCCACATAGCAAAGTTATGCTCTTCCTGCATTGGCCCCTGCCAAACTCAAGTTGCCCAAGTTAGCATCAAATAATCAGGCTACAACCAAGCGAAGGAGAAAGGCGCGTTTCAGGAATTCACCAGGGTGTATTGGGAGGATTCTGGGCGAACAGAAACTTCTCTCAAACAGGCATATATATTTTTATTTAAAGTTCGAGAGTTTGCTTGGTTTCTGGTTTTTGGTTTGGGTTTTGTTTGTTTGTTTGCAAAAGTATCTGGCTGGCTATTTCCACCTGTAAACGTTCTACTAATAAAACCCCTAGGCAGCCGTGTCGTTATGCGATGACAGGGTCTGGGAAGGCTGGGTGGGACATGGCTGGATCAGGGGGGTCCTGGTGAGGACAAAGTAATAGAATGTTAGCTTGTTTACCGCGGGGATTTCACTAGGTTAGGATGGGAACCCGCCATGCAGACGGTCATTACCTGTATGTGATTTGCAATGATTGGTGGTTCATGCAATGGTGGTGGCTGAAGAATCTAAAATGGGGGGGCCTAGAGATACCAACGATACGAGGAATATGAGAACAAGGCACAGCAACGGAGCGTCCAGATGATAACAGCAAGAAAAGACGTCAGTAGACGAGATTAGTGTATTCCGGCATTTCAAAGATTTGTTTTTGAAGAGTCAAATGCGGCAAATGTATACGATTTGTCGCTGTATGATGACGGTGTGTTTCTACCACAAGAAAGTATCAATAAAAATAAAAATAAAAATAAAATGCTATGCATAGGGATGGGAAAAATCAAAACTATAAATACCGTCTTGTCCCCCTCCCCGGCTTTTCTTTCCCCCTTTCTATCTATACATCAAGAATTGAATAATGTCTGAAGTCAAAGAGGTGAGTATTTGACGTCGAATAGAAGCCTGGCCGCCCGGCTGGCGTTGTCGTCTATCTGTGTCTTGTCTTAGTTTGTCGTCCGTGCGCTGCAATTATACGGCTTGTCCTTGTTAATTCAGGCGTAGCGGTTGTGGCGGCGTCAAGTCGCGTGAGCTCACTGTTTTGCGGTGCGGTGCGGTGCAGTGCAATACAGTACGAATTATAGGGTGGTTTTGGGCAATGAGGATATGTTATCCTCAAGGGTAATGCAATGAACTTCCATGATGAACTGGATGAATTCCGAAAACATATCAATTGTTGTCATTTGACGTGGACTGCAAATGTATATTTATTTTTTTATTTATTTGTTTTCCTGTCATATGTCGGGTTTTGCCCCCTTTTCTGGTGGTTGGTGATTTGGTTAGTAACATGTCGCGATAACACTACACAAGGAGCAATAAGGCCCATGATATAACTGGGCGGTTTGGTTTTTGACGGTGTCTACTGCAACTACATACTTTCTCTATTACCTGCCTATCTGTTTACCTCCCTATTATCTCCCTGTGTTCTAATCACACGCTGCATTGCTAATATCGCCCTTATCTTCGTCATTTGGTGCACTGCAGTGCATCGCGCACTATTTTTACCGAATTGGATTTGGTAATGTGTGGCTTTGCTAGTTTGCACCATTGCTTTTTGCACCAGCTAAAATCGATGATGCACAAACACAAGGCGGCGGCGCACCCAGACAGACGGCTATTGAAGCACAAGCACAAGCTCAAGCTGAAGCACAGTAGTTAAATTATTGATAACGTATTGATGGATTACTAACTAGTCTTTTGCAGACCCCCGTTGAAACTGCAGTTGAAAGCAAGGTTGAGGCCCCTGTTGCAGAGGTGGCTGGCGAAACCTCCACTGAGGCCAAGAAGGTTGAAGGAGAAGCATCCAAGGCCGAAGAGACTGTGGCTGGTGAAGTCAAGGCGGATGGTGCCAAGAAGGAAGAATCAACTGTTGCCAAGAAGGCAGAGGATGCCATCAAGAAGGTTGAAGATTCTGCACCTGATTCTGTCAAGAAGAACTCGTACTATAAGAAGATTATCAACGGAATTAAGAAGTTGGTCAAGAGCGTCAACAAATAGACGGGCCGCTGGAATTAATTTGTACCTTGACCTGAACCTTTACGTGCTTATGAGGCAAATGTTTAGTTAGCCATGATTTTGTTTCTGCTTGTGTGTGTCATGCAAGTAGTAAACTAATAGTAATATCTTAATAGTAGCAATGGCTTATAGTAATAGTAGTAGTAATATTTTAATTTGATTTTGATACAAGAGTGGATCAACTCCTGAATGTACTTAATGGTGGTGTACTGCTAAGATCGACTGTTCATGAGATTCGATTGGATGTTGGAGCTCAGAGCCCCATGAATATGGTATGGATGTGAGAGCACAGCATTATCTTAGGTCTGGCAGATTTTTAGAATATTTATTGAATAAATAATTAAAATAATTATTAAAGAAATTGATTAGAGAAAAAAACTATCCCTCCCATAGCATGTCTCATGTTGAGTTGACAATTAAGATCATCGAGAGGAAGATTAGCACAGCCGTAGTACATCATTACTGCTTCATTATAGGCCAGAGTAAGGCTGAAACAGTTGTTTTAGTAGTAATATCAATACCAATATCATTTCTGGACCGTATAACGCGAATATATCTAGTCGTTTATTAATTTTGAGCCGAGTAGCATAACTCGACTGCAAGAAGTGTACTTATCACGTCAACGTTACCGGGTCCGCAACTCAACATGTAATGAATCTCGGTTAAAACTGTTGAACATACAGAGATAACGATATGGACGAGCACCACAAAAGCTGTAGATAGGCCATGATACGTTTTTCTGACCAATCGATGGTTTTTGTTTGAATCGATCGAGTTTATAGATTTGATTGGATCGAGCCATGCCTCACCGTGGCCGTTGGTGGGCTATAACCGAGTAACATCACATGATTATCTATGACAATAGATAAGGCTATCAATGATTCATATAGCTAACATGACTTAGTTTCAAGTATCAATTTACCCCTAGGCTGAATATTTCAAACAGAAATATTCAGCCGTAAATATCCAAGGACTCCGTGTACAATTGTATGTTGAACGGGGGAACCTGCTAATAGCTGATTTGATAATAGATGAACGCTGCCTCACTGGTTACTAGCATTACCAATTCAAAGAATCCACCATAATATCTCACATGTTATATTTATAACTGTACGACGCTATTATAAATGTCTAGTTTGCAAATAATAGAATATCATACTACATCAAGAACCGTTCCCTTCAGGTATATTGGATTTAAGTTGTTTATAGATTCTCCCATGCAGGGGGTGTCTGAGGCAGGTTAAACGGCGCACAGTGGGCTGGCTGTTGAGAGGCTTTATAGGCGGTAGGAGGATATAAATTTGTGGTATTAGTGTGAAACTGCCCATAAGGAATGCAAGATTAGTGTGAGATATATAAAATTAAAATATGACATGAATTAGTATATCATGTAAAAGACTATACGACATAAATTAGTATATGACATAAATAAGTATATGGAATGTAGGGATGCAGGCATATTTATAAGTACTACTGTTATGTAGGTGCAAGAGTAGCAGCTGGTAAAATGGTAGCGGCGAGGTGAAGCTAATAGTGATTAGCCAGTAGGGAGTGAAACTAACAGTTGGGTGGTGATTCCTATATTCTGCCATCATATAGTCGTGAGCCATAGTCAAAACCGATAGTCAGTAATAGTCTAGCTATATTGCCATGTTGTAATTCTAACCTCAGTCGACATTAAATTCCTTGGCTCCTATCTAACAGTTCAACAAATGTACCAACATGCATCAACCAAATAAATGGTCATACCAAAACAGGCCCATTCATGCCAAACTACTAAACTATCGTAAATGAAAGATTTTATGGATCCACCGGCAAATTCCCACCATGGACTTTACAGTCCGGTGTTTATTTAACTCCGAATCGACGCTCGTGTACTTTCCGGCACCATATATTTGTGTACCACTATGTAGTACAAAGTAGTAGTAGACAGTACGTCATATGATATCGTGCGAGGCAATATAAGTTCATGCCGTAGCACATAGACACCAGCAATTAACAATTATTTCTATCCCAACTGAATCCCAACCCCGTTACATCGTAACCAACCCTGTTATTCCTTTTTCTTCTCTTTTTAACCCTTGTTTTATCCCAGTTTCCGGTTCATTCGGTATTCTCGGCACGGCTATTTTATTGGGCTACTCCCATTTTACATAACACCAAGCCAGGGCTTGTCATAAATCACCCACCCTCAAACTGGGAGTTTTTAGTGTTGCCAGCGACAGCAACGAACCCAACCTCATCCAAACATCTTCGCATCGCAGCATATCCGCTGCCGAAAAGCAGCGAAACCTCCTGTCATCAAATCCAATCTTTATTCGTGTGTGAATACATCTGTTCAACTCGAATCGTCGTTTTTTGTCTATCAGAGTCTTGCCCTACAAACTTACCTCTAGGTTTGGTTGAACAGTTGGTGGTTTTGCATAGAAATCTCTTCTTTTTGTTTGTTGGTTTTTTAGCCTTGTTGTTAATTTAACATGAGCGTGTAAGTATCACCCCTCTTTCTCATGACTTGCCCGGCCAACTGCTAACCTCAGCGATCTTCGAGTAGGAAAAAAGTATCGCATCGGCCGGAAAATCGGCTCCGGTTCGTTTGGCGATATTTATCTAGGTATGTATTGAGTGTTGTTCAATAGTGGGAGAGACTCCCTCCCGGCCCCGGGGGCTAAAAATATCTGACTAACTCCTCCTAGGAACAAACATAATATCCGGCGAAGAAGTTGCCATCAAACTCGAAAGTGTCCGTGCAAGACATCCTCAACTTGACTATGAAGCTAGAGTCTACAAGTCACTTGCTGGAGGAATCGGAATCCCATTTGTCCGGTGGTATGGAACCGAATGTGACTACAACGCCTTGGTTATTGACCTGCTAGGCCCGTCGCTGGAAGACCTGTTCAACTTCTGCAACAGAAAGTTCTCCTACAAGACAGTACTGTTGTTGGCCGACCAGCTACTGTGTAGACTTGAGTTTATTCATGCCAAGAGCTTTATTCACCGGGACATCAAGCCCGACAACTTCCTCATGGGTATTGGTCGCAGAGGCAACCAGGTCAACGTCATTGACTTTGGTCTTGCCAAGAAGTTCCGCGACCCTCGCACCCATCTGCATATTCCCTATCGTGAAAATAAAAACCTGACTGGTACTGCTCGTTATGCTTCTATCAATACCCACCTTGGTTGTGAACAGTCGCGCCGAGACGATATTGAATCTTTGGCTTATGTGCTCATCTACTTTTGCAGAGGCTGTCTTCCATGGCAAGGTCTTAAGGCCCACACCAAGAGACAAAAGTATGACCGCATTATGGAAAAGAAGATGACTACTAGTACCGAGGTCTTGACCCGAGGTCTACCCTGTGAGTTCACCATTTTCCTCAACTATGCTCGGTCCCTGCGATTCGACGATAAGCCCGACTATCTGTACCTGCGAAAGCTTCTGCGAGACTTGTTTGTTCGTCAGGGCTACCAGTACGACTATGTGTTCGACTGGACTATCTATAAACACCAGGCCAAGCAGCAGCAGATGCAGCTTCAAATGGGTACTGACAAGGAGGACGAGGAAGCTTCACCTCAGGTCCAACAGCAGCAACAGCAGACTCAGACTCAACCTCAGACTTTGCAGGGTCAGACTCAACCTCAGGGTAACCAACAGCAGCCTTTGGCCACCATACCTTCGCAGCCAGGGCCTGCTGGTGATCAGGTTCCTGTAGCTCAAGCTGGTCATTTGTCTAAGGGTCCTGCTGCCGAAGTAGCTGCTGCTTCTACTGCATTAAATGTCAAATCCAAGACCGGTAAGGACGACCAGGAACAACTTTACACTCGTTTAAATGCCTACCTGTCGGACGGTTATCCATCGCTATTACCTTCCGGTGCACCTGCTCCCGGTCGAGTCAAGAAGCTGGAATCCACCAGCAAAATTGATGCCACTGCGGCCGCTGCAGCTGCCACTAAGGCGGCACGGGCTGTCAATGCTCCTCCCGTTGGACTCAGTAAGGAGGTTATGGAGGGAGACAGTTGGTTGTAAGAGTACTAGTGGGGAATGGCTAGTGTCATGAGAGGTGGATGATTTTTTAAGTATTGGAATATTCAGTTCTTTCAGAGAGAGGGAATTGGAGTGAATTTTCGATGGAGACTCGACATATTTCCAAACAATACTCAAAAACATCCTCGTGTGTGTTCATTTCAACTACGAGCCATTGAAAAAAAACACCTCATTGTCAAACAGCATTTCTTCCTCATTTCTATTTCTACAGAGTTTTGCGCATTCTACGTGCGACGTTACACACATTGTACGTGTAACTTGCACGCATCCAATCCTGGGAATGAAACTATCATTGCTTTCACCATCTTCGACTGGTTGCATTTTTATTCCTAATCACATATCATAATAAATAATGGTTTACATGTTAATGTTTTTAAAATCATATTGTGTCTATATCTAGTTTCATAGTTCGTTTGTCGGGTTTTGCCAATCGCCGCCTGCCTTAGTAATCGGCGCAATCACAGACCGTAATTGGAGCAAATGCGGTGAATTAAACGTTTCATCCTCCGCAATGCTGACCACTCGATTCGGTCCTGAACCGAAGAATTTGTATTCAGAAGGAGGTCTAAATAGACTTAGTTTTGTTCGAGAAGACTACGATGTAATTTTAAAAGCTATACGTCATGAATCTGCCCGGTTTCTTCTTTTTGGAGATGGTCAGAAGGTGTTTGTGAAGGCCGAGGATCGAGGATTGGAGTGGGGAGTGAAATTACAAGATTTGGAATCGGTTCTTGGAGTAGAAATGGCATACGGCAAAGAGGAGAAGCTCGTGATTGCAGACTGGAATAGTAAACAGCAGAAACTGGGAATCGGTCGAGTTCTCAGTGTATTTATGGGGATAGATGAAGCTGCTGGAGATGCGGGGGTCCAGGCTACCCCGTCATTAAGAGGAGCACCAGTATTTGCAGTTGATCTGGCATTGAAAAACGTCTCGGGGCCTTTGAAAGATAGAGTAGCCAAAGTCGTTGAACTCATTGAAACCAGAACTGGTGGTAAATGGGTTGATGGGCGGTCTGCTAAGCTGGCAAATGACGCTGAGTATGGAATTCTTGCTCATGGAAAGATCTATGTGGATTGGAATGATCGAAATAGGTTCTGTGCAGGTTGTGGACGACCTCTTATGTCTGTTAATGGTGGTTGTAAGCTTTTGTGTCCTGCTACCGATGCCGGAGAGCAACTAGAAGAATGCCCGTCAAGAGGTGTTGTAACCAATATCAGTTTCCCAAGAACAGACAGTTGTGTTATCATGGCTATTCTGGATTATACTGGTACAAGGGTGCTTCTTGGTTCTGGAAAACGGTTTCCTCAGGGGCTCTTCTCGTGTCTGGCGGGGTTCCTAGAGCCTGGTGAGAGCATTGAAGAATGTGTTCGAAGAGAAGCCTGGGAAGAAAGTGGAGTTAAAATTGGCCGAGTTTTGATTCATAGCTCTCAGCCCTGGCCATATCCTGCCAATATCATGTTGGGATGCATTGGACAGATAGCCGATGAGTCTGCCGAAAGCCATGAGATTCATCTTGGTCATGATCCTGAGCTCCGGGAAGCCAAATGGTTTCCAATCGATGAATTGCAGCCATATCTGGATCGTGCCAAGCAGGCCAAGAGTTTGGCTTTGAAGGTTGTAGACGGTGTTGATATGTTCATCCCTCCACCTGGAGCTATAGCCCATGTGTTGCTTCAAGCAGCAGTTCACTTGGCCCAGACAAACAAGAACTCGAAGATTTAGTTTGGTCAGATGAACTCAGTGGCGGATGATAGTTAGCTGATAAGGTTAGCTGATAAGGAGGAAATCAACTACATGTGGACTTAATTGTATGATTATCAGACATTGTTTTTGAATTTTACACACCAGTTTGACTTATATGCCGTTATTTATTGGATCAGTGCGTATATATTAATTGGAACTAATATTTCGATAGTTACAATAGATGTTGGTAACTGGAAAGTAATAATTCTTGGCGATTTTGCGCGCACGTTAAGTTAACATTTCACAGCTTTCCTATCAAAGATGTAACAAGCACTATTAAATTGAATATGCCATTAGCTTCAGGCACTTAATAGTCTCTTTCGTGTTTTTACGTGATTCTTTCTAGGAATCCTCACTCACAAGTTGATTGTGATCTAATTAGAAGATATAATGATTTGTACTATACTCTATCTATGCTTCCGGCAGTGCATAGTACATTGCACCACCAATATTAAACTGATTTATTATTGCTGAAATTATCATTTACCATGTGTTTTCTTGTTCTTCTGTAACAGCATGTTCAGCAACACGTCTTTGACAGTTCAAAGCACTCATCACCGGTGTCTATGAACCAGTATAAATAAATTCACCAAACCACCATATCACCATAACTGGTGGGTTCATGCAGTTATTAAACCATCTCTCGTCGAGGAAACCACCAAAGCTTGAACGAAAAGACATTTCGATACACTTGGATAGCAGCATACAGCATGGGGAACTTTAAGAATCGATCCGATAGTGAAAAAGCCTTTCTAAGCATAATTTGAGCAGATGCAGATGAAACCTTGACGTCTTTCTTGCTGTGAATCAGATCAGTATATTTCTCGGGGAAATCGGTAATGATCCCATCGAACTTAGCAGCAATAGCCCATTCCCATGCACGGGGGGTGTTAACTGTCCATACATAGCAGCTTTTGCCTTTCTGCTTGGTCTCCTTCATCAGAGAGTCTCCCCACATAACACTCCAAGTGATATAATGTAGAGATAGCCCGACGCATTGGCTATGGGCTAGAAACTGTCGAGCCAAGGACTGCGAAGCACCAATGTGCAAAACACCAAACTCAGGGGCATCTTTTTCAACAGCCTCGAGGACGTCAAGTCTCCATACTCCAAACACCAATTTGTTGGCCCAGAACTTCATATCATCTTTGATTTCCCGTAAATCACTAACCACTTTGGCAATGACCCAGGGCTCATTGGTGATTTTCACGTCCAGCATGAGCACGATATTCTTTGCAATAAAAGACTTGTTTTCAACAAACAGCTGAGCAACCTCCTTGAACAAGGGCATATGTTGGTGGTGCTCATCTGTGGTGGTGAGTTTGCTCAGTTCTTCATAAGAAGTATCAATGACCGATTTATCCACTCCAAAGCAGCGCTTAGTACTAGGATCATGAGAAATGACAACCTTGCCTTCTTTGGTGACTTGGATATCGGTTTCAATGATATTGGCACCTCCCTCGTCAACCGCCCTGGTCAACGAAATCAAGGTGTTTTCGGGGTATTTGCTCTTGAAACCCCGGTGACCTGCGCATAAAGGAAGCGACGATGACGACACTATGTGAGGTGGAGATGAGACGACGGTACTCGACATGTTTGGGCCGAAGAGGTGAAAGCAATTGAACAGTAACAATAACGGTTAAAATACCCTGAGAAAGACGTTGGCAAATGTTCGAAACCGGTAAAAGCCAAATTCTTGTTACTTATATTACGACAGGCAATCGCGGAGTTAGTTACTCCATTCCCATAATGCCCTCGCCGCCCGGAGCTATGGGAAATGTAAGTTGATGTTACGATATGAATGAATATCACGTGGGGGTGTGACAAATGAGCATGTCGGGCTTGGAAACGTGAGCACCATCATGTGAACAAATGAACAAAATGCGGGAATATTGTGAAGGGCTCGGCCATAGGGCTTCGGCCATAGGGCTTTATGGACTGTGTTGATATTAGATAGTGCTGAGGAGATTGAAAAATATGGTGAAGAAACGCGTATGTATCTCCGCAGCGGAGTTGCCACAAAGAGATGGTGGGTTGGATTATACTCAACGACGATCAATCTAGTTAGCAAGTTAACATACGTATACGAAATATTTATTAGCTACATTTTTTTTGATTAGGTGGAGCTAGGTATTTTCGGCAACCTCAGAGGTTTTCGGTGATAAGCTTCCTACTAAGTGAGATCGTGTCACCAGGCCGTTCTTTGTATGGAAATAACGCTTGATGGTGACCCTTCACATGCCTGAAATAATTTCAACATTTGATGGCGTTGTACACCTGCTCACGTTCCGCCGAGTTTTTTCTCCAATTGGTTATATTTCTATTTCAAGGTCATAGTTTTATTCACGGTCGTAGTCCTTTTCACTGAGAACTGTGTTGGACTACTGGTCTTATGGATGATAGTGGATGTGTGTTCCGATCGATCCAGGGCCGTCAGTGTAGAGTAAAAACCAGCCGATTATAAGGCTCTTGAAATATACACTGGTCATCTTCAGGTGAAGTTTTCGTTGAACTTTATAGATCGTTTGGGAAAGGTATAATACAATTGTATACAATTGTACTTGACCGACATGTACTTATAGTGATATTAATCAAACTCAATTGCCGTATTTGAAGTGGGTTTCTTGTTTAATCTCAGTCTTAGATTAGTGCAGTGTAGTTAGCTTCGGCGACTCGAACTCAAACAATCTCGTCCGAAGGATAATACGCTATATAATCTTGAGTAGGGTAGCTAGTTTCCTGGAAATATCCTAAGAAACAAATTGAAGCTTGAGAACAGTACTCACTTAGGGGTGGATCATAGGTATCGAGATTTTCACCCTGAGATGGTGAGATCTGAATGACCCGATGAGTCTGTCATTTTCCCAGTCAACTCTACTTCCCTATTCTATCGTTATGATACAATTTATAATATTATAACAAAATATCTTACCAATTTATCCCGCCCATAATAAACCAAGGTTTGTACACGCAGTTTGTACACGCAGTTGTGATTTGCTGGTTACTCGTGTTTGTGTTACAAGGAGTATTGTAGTCTGACTCGCCCACTCTTGCCGAGAACAGGATGCAATACAATCAGCAGCGTAACAATACCACAACAGGTGCGTATGCAAGATTATTAATCAATCAGTTTTTATCTAAGACTTTTCTTGGCTGCATTACAAAACAGACCCAGGTAAGGGTATCAGTGGGGTGATAGTCGGGGTGTTTAGTAACCGAAAAGTAGTTCAACCAATAGTGATGGAAGAAGAATACTTGAGGCTAATCTGACCAACAGTAAGATCCGGGATTGGGCAGTACGAGATAAGAGACAGAGCGGGTCAATTTTTGATCGACTTTGACGAGTTTATTTAATTATTTAAATCCTTTACATGTATCTTTCAATACTAAGTGTATTATAAAGAAACAAGATAATAATGCTGATATTTACAGAGCAATGTGTATATCATCATAGATTTTCAGAAGTCCCACACGTTCTTCATCAAGGTTCGGTCCAAGCTTCACACAATTAGATCCAAATAGAGTGGGGAAGGAACTGCCAAGCCATGGAAGAGTGGGCTACAGAGGGGAAGAATATTATTACATCATGGTAGATTTTTTGTGTTGAGGACACAGTATGATAGTGGGGCTATAGGTTGATCAATTTGATGCTATCAAGAACCATTACGTTGAATGAATGTGAAAAGCCCGCTTAAAAAAAGCTTGTGAAACGGCCTGTAAACCTCACAATGAACCCCTTCTACGAACAATGGGCTACTCAACCCGACGCTGATCATTGGTTAGATAGGCTAGTGAGAAGGCTATTTGCTGGAGCAGTGAGGCCCATTGAAGATCGGTTGCGCAGAAGTGGATTAGGCAGCGAGGGTCGGTGATGGAAACCGTTCTCACTGCCCTCTCCATTGGCTCCTGAGCCACTGATAAGGCTAAAAAAGTGGCACCGGGCATTCTAGGGAAAATTGGATTAAAAGGGATGTGAAATCGGAGTCAACTAGCGTAGCGTACTAGCGTAATAATGGATATTTGCTATGCCCTTGGGATACTGGTGTATTGATGTTTTGTATAGATAGCGAGATCATTCAGCCAAACAGACCATGCTGACTTTTGTTACACGTCATGGGATGTGCATCTGATTGGTGAGCTCATTTAACTGCTTCTCTTAGTTGAAATAAATAATAATATCCTCTATCTTAGCGAAATGCAAAAACAAAACTTTAGCAGTCTTTTTAGCTATTGATCCAGAAACAGACAGATACTCCGTTATCCATCCAATAATATTGCGGCATTGACTGGTTCTGGCTGGGCGTAGGGATCCCATTACCGGATAAGGCAGTTTTATTTAGCTAAGTACCAACTGTCTAGCAGCCGGGTCGTTGGCCGAACTACAAGGAATTTGCTGCTGATTGTGTGATACAAAGAATAAATTGCAGATTGTATATCCTTTGTAGTACTTATAATGTCCGTTCTTTTCACTCTACGTTCTGTCGACAATATTTGTTGATTTTACTAGGCGAGAACAGACACCCGAGATTTGCTTTTGGCGTTATCTTTGATCTAAACAAACACCCATTGGTGGGATCAACTTGGGTTATCTCTAGTTGCTTTTTTCTGGCCGATGAACATCTGAATTCCCTATAATATATAAGGGGCCTTAAGTCCTACCGTCGGTGCTTCAGACTGTACTGCGAGTGTGCTTTAAAAAGAATAAACATATATATAATCCGTCATGGGTACTACAGGCGGTGATTCTCTCACTACCGATCTCAATGTCGGCTATGACCGAGCTGATATGGTCTGGGTCATGACCTCAGCTGTCTTGGTGTGGATCATGATTCCTGGTGTCGGTCTTCTTTACTCTGGTTTATCTAGAAAACATCATGGTTTGTCTCTGGTATGGGCCTCGATAATGGCTGTGTCCCTGGTCTCATTCCAATGGTTCTTTTGGGGTTATACCTTATCTTTCTCGTCGGAAGGTGGTGCTTTCCTTGGAAAAATGGACAACTTCTGTTTCATGAACGTTCTTGCTGCTCCGTCAGTGTCTACTGCAGTTCCTGAAATCGTATATGCCTTTTTCCAAGGCATGTTTGCTTGCATTACCGGTATGATTATGCTGGGAGGTGCCTACGAACGAGCAAAGCTGGGTCCTATGATGGTGTTTTTGTTCATTTGGATGACTGTTGTTTACGCTCCTATTGCCAATTGGACTTGGAATCTCAAGGGTTGGATTGCTGTACTTGGAGGTCTTGATTTCGCCGGTGGTGGACCCGTCCACATGTCTTCTGGTGCTGGTGCTCTTGCTTATGCTCTTATTTGTGGTAAGCGACACGATCCCACTGCCGAAGGTCTGCCTACCTATCGACCTCACAATGTAATCTCTGTTGTTTTTGGTACTGTCTTCCTTTGGTTTGGTTGGTTTGGCTTCAACGGAGGATCTTCTGGCAACGCTACTATCCGAGGATTCTACGCTGCCGTGAACACCAACTTGGCTGCTTCTTGTGGTGCTCTCACCTGGATGTTCATTGACTACTTCCGCAAGGGACGTAAGTTCTCTACTGTTGCTTTGTGCTCTGGTGCCGTTGCTGGTCTGGTTGGTATCACCCCAGCAGCTGGTTTTGTCCCCGTTTATACTGCCGTTCCCATTGGTATCATCACTGCTGCTGCTTGCAACTTTGGTGTTGAGCTTAAGCATGTTTTGCGTATCGACGACGGTTTGGACGCCTTTGCCCTCCATGGTATTGGTGGATTCACTGGTTCCGTTCTTACTGGTTTCTTCGCAGCTGATTATATTGCTGCTCTCGATGGTGCTACTGTCATCAAGGGTGGCTGGATAAACCATCATTATAAGCAGCTTGGATTCCAGCTTGCTGGTGCTACTGCCACTTTGGCATGGTCTTTCGGTCTTTCTGTTATAATTCTGCTCATTATGAACCGAATTCCTTACCTTAAGATCCGAATGGATCCTGAAGAGGAAGTTAAGGGAACTGATCTTGTCCAGCTTGGTGAATATGGTTTCATGTGGGAAGAGGAATCTCCTACTTACCAGGGTCGATCAGCTGCTGCTTCTATCAGTCAGGAAAAGAGAGCTGAGACACCTCCCGTCACAGTTCCTGAGAGCGAGAGCTCTGCCTAAAGGTTATCTTATTGGTTTACAAAAGGGTTGCTTGTAACGTTGTTATTATTAATTAATGTATTTTTTGAATTTTATTTGGATATTTCCTTGAATATTGTAAAAGTATATAGATCTGTATCTGGTAGATCTATTTAATCTTGGTCGTTGGTTGTAGATCGTGAAGGATTATAATTGGAATTTGGATTTGTAATAGATCCATATAATTTCGAAAAATCTAGCATAAATCTTTATCAAAATATTCCGTCTCATTAACGGTTATTTTAATCATTCTGGTAATTCATTGAAAATAAAGAGACCATACGAGGGTCCAGCGAAGGGATAGACACGCTGCTCTTTGAGGTTCTCTTTTTCAGGTGCATTTTGTTTTGACAACCTCGCTTGGAAGTCATAATAAAAGGTTTGTTTGAGTTTTATTTTGTGGAGCTTATCTGGTGCGGAGTTTCCCGATTCTCGAATGGCATTGATTGTTTCACGGGCATGCTCAACAGCTGGCTAGTCGACTGTATCAGGGACACAGCGTCTAGTGGTCAATAAAATCCCATGGAGGTTGTTGCCAATTTTTTATTTTCAATTTCTTTGGCCCGATGCTTCTATATATGGCGCACCTGTTCTTCTGCGGTATGTAATTCAGAGCGCCGAGAAATTTCATGCCAGCATCTATATCTCGCTATAGATTGTCTGGATCAGTTTCAAGCTCTCATCAGCACATTCACATTTTTACATCGATTGGATCAATTTCAAGTTCTGATGAGCAAGTTAGTTTCTTCCATTGATTGGATCGTAATGTTGATTGGATCATAACATTTTTTTTGATTGTTTCTTATGATTACGATCTACAAGATTCAAAATTGAAGTTATCAAATGAAAGATCGTATTTCTAACTACTAGTTAAAATTCCGCTGCCGCAACAAGATCATCTGCATTGATCCATTCGTACCTTTCGAGTCTCAGTCTGCCCCATTCCTGATTTCGTTGCGAAATGGGCCATGGCACAATATCCCACATCCTTTTTGCTAGGTTTTCTTTTTTTTTCACGTAACGCAGGTAGTCAGTGAAATACGGATACTTGCGAGCGGAAGCAGATATCATGGGTCCTATGACGTAGGGGTACAACCTCAGATAATCCACAACTGCTTTATTGGGTGCATCGTCCGATGAAAACTCCTTTGGCAGCGCATCTATATCACCAGGGCTGATATCGACAAAAAAGTCTCTTTCCTGCATAGACAGCAAAAGATCAGGTTTGAAATTTCCAGTAGCAACCACAGTAAACACAGATCTAGTAATTCCTACATCGTTTAGAGACTTGTCGGGCACTACCCAGGGTGACGGATATCTCTGATTGGAATCTCCTACACCAGAAGTTCCCATTTTCCAAGTTGACAGCAAATTGCGGTCTCGGAGAGGCTTCAATGATTTTTGTACAGCTTTCCATGTCTCGGTAGGTTCAGTCTTGACGTCAATAACAAATTGCAGTGAGTAGCCGGTATCACAAGTGTAAATACCTTTGAATTTTTCACCATCTTGAGGACCATGAGCAGATGGTGCAAAAGTATCAACCAAATACAACAATCTATCGATATAAAGCTTGTCAAAACTAGACTTGCTGATTCCATCATGTGATACAATTAGCTCTCCATCTAATAACCAGACATCGGCTTCAATTGACAAACACCCCACATTAATAGCGTCGAAAACTGGTTCCAGTCTCCAGTAGTCATTATGGCTGTGAATGGGTTTCTATATCGTCAATACAGGATTTTTTGCTTTACAGAAAGAAAAACATACCGGGATAATTGTCTGGTTTGGGTTTAAAACTCCGTAGGGCTTATCCTTGTCGACCTTCATTGGAGTGAAGTAAGGTGATGATGGTGAGATAGAAATCGCACACGTCTGGAAGAAGCCGCTTTCTACCAGGGAGTCGGATAAACACGTGCGGCCCACGACACTCGCGCCAATATTGACGTCTGCTTCTGCTGGGAATATTATGAAACTCGATAGATGAACTCCCGAGTTAGGTATATTTCGCAGGAATGATGTTGATCTAATCGAGTGATGAGATCATAGTAACTGATGGCCAGATCGGCTACAGACGTTGCACCAGCAAAGGACTCAGGCATAGATATTGATTCGATTGAGCTACTTAGGATGACTTATATTGATCTTGAGTGTTATACTTCTAATAATTCTTCTATGCTGGTGAATTGTTGGGTGTTCTCAGTGGTTGTCCGCATCCCCTGAGACTCTACCAGTGTATGGATATCGAACATATGTCTATAAGATCATGTAAAGTCTTGTACGAGTCAGAACTGTCAATCCCGCTCTATCGCTAATATTTACCTTCTACTACAGCTAATAAATTAAGAAATTCATTATTTATCTCCTTAAAGGAAATTAATTAGACCAGCATACCGATCCTTCTTGATACTCATCCAATATGATTGATCCTTTGTATCCTACAATTTTGGCCCTTTGTTGGAGTCAGCCGTGCCAAATCATGCTATCCCTGTCGGAAACCAATGGAAACCACAAAGAGAATACGGAATAGACGGCTAGTACAATAGCAATGGCCAAACCAACATCGCCCTGGGCTACACTGATTATTCCAGGTTTGACTTGAGCAAAAATATCTGTCAGTCCAAGTCCAAAATTTCCACAATGGTTGAAACGCAGGCTTCCAGTTAGTTCTGGTGACGTCTAGTGGTTGCTAGGAGCAACCGTTGATTGCTTGCAAGTGCCGTTTTGGAAACCGGTAGAAACCTCCCAAGTTCCAAAGTGTTCCGCAGCGTTCTCAAGCCTTCTTCGACTAACGCCAAAAAAAAACTATAAAAAAGCTCACCCACTCCTCCGCTAAATTTTCTTTGATACAACCTTCAATTGATCTTATCTTTTGATACAAAAAAGTCAATTAACTTATTACATTCACACATACACAACATACAATGAGTAAAGCTGTTGGTATTGATCTTGGTACTACCTACTCTTGTGTAGCTCACTTTTCCAATGATCGAGTGGAAATCATTGCCAATGACCAAGGTAACCGAACCACTCCCTCGTTTGTCGCCTTCACTGACACCGAGCGACTCATTGGTGACGCTGCCAAGAATCAGGCTGCCATGAACCCTGCAAACACTGTCTTTGACGCCAAGCGACTTATCGGTCGAAAGTTTGCCGACGCTGAAGTTCAGAACGACATGAAGCATTTCCCCTTTAAGATTGTTGACAAGGCTGGTAAGCCCAACATCCAGGTTGATTTCAAGGGTGAGACGAAGGTCTTCACTCCCGAGGAAATCTCCTCTATGGTCTTGATCAAGATGAAGGAGACTGCTGAGGCCTTTTTGGGCGGCAATGTTAACAATGCCGTCATTACTGTGCCCGCTTATTTCAATGACTCCCAGCGACAGGCCACTAAGGATGCTGGTTTGATTTCTGGTCTTAATGTCTTGCGAATCATTAATGAGCCTACTGCTGCTGCCATTGCCTACGGTCTTGACAAGAAGTCTGACGGTGAGAAGAATGTCCTGATTTTCGATCTCGGTGGTGGAACCTTTGATGTTTCCCTGTTGACCATTGAGGATGGTATCTTCGAAGTCAAGTCTACTGCCGGTGACACCCATTTGGGTGGTGAGGATTTCGACAACAGATTGGTCAACCACTTTGTTGCTGAATTCAAGCGAAAGAACAAGAAGGACTTGTCCACTAACCAGCGAGCTCTCCGACGATTGAGAACTGCTTGTGAGCGAGCCAAGCGAACCCTGTCTTCTTCTGCTCAGACCTCCATTGAAATCGACTCCTTGTACGAAGGTATTGATTTCTACACTTCCATTACTCGAGCCCGATTCGAGGAATTGTGTCAGGATCTTTTCCGATCTACTATTGACCCCGTCGATAAGGTTTTGCGAGACGCCAAGATGGACAAGTCCTCCATCGACGAGATTGTCCTTGTTGGTGGTTCCACCCGAATTCCCAAGGTCCAGAAGCTTGTCACTGATTTCTTCAACGGCAAGGAGCCTAACCGATCCATCAACCCCGATGAGGCTGTTGCCTATGGTGCTGCTGTCCAGGCTGCTATCCTTTCTGGTGACACTTCTTCCAAGACTCAGGATCTGCTTTTGCTTGATGTTACCCCCTTGTCTTTGGGTATCGAGACTGCTGGTGGCCGAATGACCAACTTGATTCCTCGAAACTCTACTATCCCCACCAAGAAGTCTGAGACTTTCTCCACCTACGCTGATAACCAGCCCGGTGTATTGATTCAGGTTTACGAAGGTGAGCGAGCCTTGACTAAGGACAACAACTTGCTTGGTAAGTTTGAGCTCTCTGGCATTCCCCCTGCTCCTCGAGGTGTTCCTCAGATTGAGGTTACCTTTGATATTGATGCCAATGGTATCCTGAATGTGTCTGCTCTTGAGAAGGGTACTGGTAAGACTCAGAAGATTACCATTACCAACGACAAGGGTCGACTTTCCAAGGAGGACATCGAGAGAATGGTCAATGACGCCGAGAAGTACAAGGAGGAAGATGAAAAGGAAGCTTCCCGAATCGGTGCCAAGAATGGCCTTGAATCCTATGCTTACTCTCTTAAGACTTCATTGTCTGAGGAGAAGTTCAAGGAGAAGGTCGACGAGGAAGAGCGACAGAAGCTTGAGAAGGCTATCAACGAGACCATTGAGTGGCTCGATAGCAACCAGTCTGGTGCTACTGATGAGTACTCCGACAAGCAGAAGGAGCTTGAGGCTGTTGCCAACCCCATCTTGATGAAGTTCTACGGTGCTGAGGGCGGTGCTCCTGGTGGCTTCCCCGGTGCTCCCGGTGGCGCTCCCGGTGGATTCCCTGGTGCTCCTGGTGGATTCCCTGGTGCTGGTGGAGCTGCTCCTAACGCTGGCGGTGACGGCCCTACTGTTGAGGAGGTCGACTAAACGAAGTAGTTCACAAAAGGCTGTACATAAATACAAGATCATGAAGTATATATATATCAGGGGAATAAAGATATATTAGTCTAATATAACATTTGCAAATTGAATAATTAATCAAAAAAAATAACTTGGATTTCATTCAATTTAGTTCATCGTAGATACGTCGTACTGTAGAATAAAAAATGTAGGTTTTCGTTAATTTGTAACAGGGTTGGGGTTCCAGATTATCTCATTCTCTAACAATTCTACGAATCAAGTCGATTCCACCCAAATCCTTATATCCCATGGCTAAAGTGGCCGTTATAGGAGGAGGGCCGTCTGGACTGGCAGTTGCCAAGGCTCTGGCGGCAGAGGACTTCTTTTCAGCCATTGATGTGTTTGAACGTCAGGAACAAACTGGAGGAGTGTGGAATTTCAATGCTGAAAAACCCCAGACTGCAGCTCATGTTCCTAGCGATGATCCAACCAATGAATTGCTGCTGTCGACCGATAGCTATAGTGCCATGTATAGGAACTTAGAGACCAATTTGATTCGTCAGCTGATGGAATATAAAGGGGTGAAGTTTCCTGCAGAAGAACCTGACTATCCGTTTAGATCGGTAGTGCTGGACTATGTGAAATCGTATCAGGAGACACTGCCAAAGGATAAGAACATTAATTTGCATTTTGGTACTACAGTAGACGATAGTAGGAAAGAAGGGGATAAATGGATACTAGAAATCAGAAGCAACAAGACAGGCCAATCGTCTACTGCTCAGTACGAGTTTGTGGTGGTCTGTGCTGGACATTATGAGTTCCCTTATATCCCTGATGTTCCGGGTCTGAAAACCTGGTGGGAAAAGGAGCCGGGGTCGGTTCTTCATGCTAAAAATTACGTGGATTGCGAGCCGTTTCTAGGCAAAAAAGTGCTGGTAATAGGGAATAATGCCAGTGGAGGTGATATCTCGGTTCAGATTTCCGAAACTTCTCAGCGGCCTGTACTGATGTCTGCGCGAACTGAAGCACCAAACAGGTTACCAGCCAATGCCAAAGTTAAGAGTATAAAGCAAGTGGAGAAATACGATTATGAATCACGTTCTGCTACGTTGATTGACGGCACGGTTATCGGTGGAATCGACTCGATAGTGTTTTGTACCGGGTATCTGTACGCTTATCCGTTTCTCAAGTCCTTCATCAAATCAACGTCTGGTACCAGCAATGCTCTACTGGATTCGCATGGTTTGAGAACTCGTCGTTTGTACCAGCAGATCTTCTATATTCCAGATCCTACACTGAGTTTTGTGGCATTGCTGAAAAGTGTAGTTCCAATGCCTTTGGCTGAATGTCAGGGATCAGTTATTGCTAGAGTGTATTCAGGTCGACTTGAACTACCTTCATATGCTGATATGCTGCAACATGAGCAGGAGGAATTGGACAAACACAAATCAGAAAGTGATTTCCATACTTTTCCTTTTCCAGAAGATGTTGATTATTACCAGAAGATGATAGATTGGAGTGATTCAGCCCAAACCCCTGAAAAAGGGTTCAGAGCTCAAGACTGGGATGCTGAAAAACGGGCACTTCGAGGGCAAGCAGCATCTCTCAAGGCGAAAAGACTTGGTGAAATTATAGAGCAAATAGACGAAAGAAGGGCCAAGCGGGGATTAGACTGAGCTGAAATAATAGAGAAGCTGATTTTAAGTAAAAATGTATAGACGGTTAATTTGATATAGATAATTGATTCTATATGAATAGATTCAAAGAAATTTGTTTGATGATTTTGGTGTCTTTGTACCGTATATTGGTTAGCTAGTTTGTAGTTTAGCGGTGGTTTTTTGTACGATTCAAATGTAGCCTGTGTAAATGACGACTAACAGTAAAACAACAGTAAACAATTTTTTCATATCTCAGATAGCAAGAAATAATCTTTCATATTCCATTATTCTCAAGATCTAGTTGATTTTCAACTTTATATCCTTCCTAAATTGCCACTTGTTCCTACTCTTCAAGTCTGATGCTTTCAAACTCCCTTTAAACTTGATGTTCCTTCATTCTATAAAAATTACATCTACACTTCCAACATGAGTGGACTTGCAGACCGTCGACGAGTGCTCGGACCTCCCGATGCCGTCAAACTCGGTAACTTTGAATCAAATGAGGTGAATCATATATCATCTATTGAAAGCTCCAAGATTTTCATAAAACAAGGAACGGTTTCCAATGCCAGTGGGTCGTCGTTTGTGGAATCTGGAAACAACAAGATTCAATGCTCTGTCTACGGGCCCAAGCCTATTCGAGGTTCATTTACACCACAGGCTGAGCTTAGTGTTGAAGTAGAGTTTGCACCATTTTGTGTCTTGGCCGAGGATCATGGCGAATCGAACTCTCTTAGCAAAGAAATAGCATCGTTCATTCAATCCTGCTTTTCGCATACTGTCTTGGTTGAACTTTATCCCAAAAGTGCCATTTCAATAGTCATATCTGTTATTTCTGTTTCAGGGAATATCAAAAACACCTTAGCTGTTGCTATTAATGCTGCCAGTATTGCTCTTTCTGATGCTGGCATAGGTTTGAGAGACATAGCAACTGCTGCATCGGTAGTTCTTTCTTCTAATAATGGGAAACCTGTATTTGATCGTTCAGGTAATGTAAGACCTTTGGCTGAGACTGATGTTGATGCCGTTGCTGGATTTTTGTCGGCTAAAAATGATGAAATAGTGGGTCTTTGGCTGGATGGTGCCAATCTTTCTGATGAGAAAACTACCGAGAGTGCACTGGCCGATTGCAGACGTCAGGCTACTGAGATACGGAAAGTCATTAATGGAGTACTGATTTCTCATTTGAAGGAGCAAGAAGACGCTGTAGAGCAGCAGATCCAGAGCTAAAATTTACAATAGACTTGACCGACATTTAATGAATATATGAACCATTCCTACTTGTATATAACTCACATGATAGTTGATATCTTTCACTTTTGTCTTATGATCCGACATGTTTTGCGGAGTGTTCCGGGCGCTTACATATCTAAGAGAGAGTTTATTCTATTCTATCACAACCGTAATCTCTTTATATATTCATTTATCCAAGAATATCGCTATCCTCTCTTGGGCGAGTTTGTTTTGATGCTCACAAATGGCTGCAATGCTTGTTTTATAGCAATCAGTCGAGCAGCAAGATGCAACGGTGTTCGGTCACTAAGGACCACTGAAGGTGCAATGTCGACTCCATATGACTCCTTGATACCGTAAACAAGCCTCTGGAGTGCTCTATCATCATCGATATCCCAATGGTCCTCAGGAGACGAGGGAATTGTACTATTGGTTCCATCAAAGCATCGGGAAATCAATGGAATCAACGAATGTGCCAACTCTGTTGCATTTCCACCAATTGGCTTGGACGACGATACTATTTCAAATGGCTGAGAAATCGACAGAACATTGTGCTTTCCATCATGATGATATCTGAACTCATAGACACCAACTTGCCATGGTAGCATTGATCCGGAAAATTCCACCACTCCAGAGTTACCGTCTTCTGCAAACTCCACCACGCTATCAGTATGATCCTTATAGCCATCTTTCTGTACAGCCGACCATTTTCCATGACTGGTGATTCGTGTAACATCAGCGGAGATGTTGCTGGTCACTCGGTAAAGTCCAATCCAATCTCTTTTGGAGTGCTGGGTGTCAGCAGTCCACGACACTCTTAATGGAGTGCCCAGCTCATATTGTAGAACGCCCTGGCCAATACTAGGAGTGTCAATCTTGAGTCCATACAAAGCAGTGTTGACATTGACGTCGTCAGAAACATGCACAATGGTTAGTCTGGCTGGATACTCCTTGAGTAGAACTCTGGTTTCGTTAACCTTCTTGGTAGCTCCGGAAATCCTAGGTTTGGCCTGACCCAGAAATGTTTCCACAGCGTTGGAAGTCTCGGAAAGAACCTTATCTACAGAACCTTGGAACTGCTTGACTCGACTATCAAAAGGAGAAGGAATCTTGGCTGCTTGTTTGATAGTCTTGACAACTCCAGCTTCTCGTCGGATCTGATCTCCGTATAACTTTTGCATATGAGGCTGTTCGACAAACTGGATAAAAGCCATTCCACCTACAGTCCACACAAATGCAATGAATGCTACACTCAGATTGCCGGTAATCAGAGCAACACCCCATACTCCAGCAATGCCACATAATCGTTCGGGATTATTAAGGTATCGGTAAATACCAGAATACGTTAGAGAGTTGGAATCACGCAGGTAGAAGAAATCACCAAAAAACCAGCCATATTCGCCAAGGGACTCATAAATAGAATAGCTAGTCCATAGTTGAAGAGCAATCAGCATTGCACCAACGATATATCGGAACGGCCAATAAGACACTCCTATTGGTGAGTTCAGGACTCTCAAGGTATATACTCCTAGAGTGGTGTACGACATAACAGTACTGGCATTGTATATGACTTGCCAATCCTCATATGCTTCGACAGCAGATCGACCATACTTGAGGAACACCCTAGTCAAAAACTTGTTGTCACTCTGATTTCGAAGAACATATCCCAAGCCCACATTATGAATGAGTCTCCATCCAAGTGCTGATGAGAAGGTGATCAAAGTCCAGATAGTTGAGTCTCTGGGGGCAAATACTTGAAGGGCTGTAGTAGATGCCAGCAACACCAAGAGAGTATCAGAAGATCTAGTAAAGTTGAAATTCTTGAAAACCAAAAGAGGAGCTCGGAGAACAGCAGTATCCGGTTCTTCTGAGTCGAATCCTCCAAATCCTCCATTGGATGAGAAGCTCTCGATACGAGACTTCTTGGTCGGTGCAGTATTATAAGTCTTGTCAATGTGAGGGTTTTCAACGTAGATCAAAAACACAAATTGAGCAGCATGGGCAATGACACTAGCAAAGAACAAAGTATAACTAGCAGTCATAAGGCAGAAGCCATAGTATCCAGCATATCCAATAGAATACATTGGGTGTGGTGCCATTTCAAACACGCCATCAAAAGTGAGATCCAGATCTTCCAAAAAGAAGAAATCACCCCAGTACCAGGCGTAGTCTTTAACTACACGATGTGCATCCAATTTGACCCACAGGTTGAAGAAAAATAGAATGATACCGGCAATCCATCTGCTGGCAATGAGAAGAGCTGGTTGGGTAGAAGGAGAGTAGCAGCTGAACACCAGCATCATGTAACAAGTAAAGTCGCTCATAAGAATCAGATCTACTACTTCACGGAACACGAGCCAAGTGTTATATTCCAAAGGAACCCCGTAGAAGTCATAATCAGAGCCCAGTTTGGCAGTGAGATCGGACTTGATGATCTGATGGATCAAAGAATTGGACTTTTCAAACAATTTAGATTGAGCAGCCCACTTAGTAAGAGTTTTATATCTGGACTGTTGATCTAAAAGCCATCCGATCCCACCGTTATAAGCGAGACGCCAGAAGCCGAATAGAAGCAGGAATACTGGGATCCGGGCGGCACTAGGCAGTAAGAAGAACAAGAGAACATAACAAGACAGGATTGCCACAATGATAATATCTGAGTAAGACTTTTTCACCCGCAGATCAAACAGATTCGACACCATATCATGAGTTACAGGTACAGCGAATCGGGTTGAATCAGGGGTGATTCCATACACTGTTGCCGCCGAAGCATCGGCACCGTTTGTATTGTCAGCATGGTTAGACGACTTGCGTTCGGTGAGATTACTGGTATCCGATGCTACTGCAGCAGCAGTAGTGGATGCGGAATTCTCCATGTTGAAGGAAGAGTTAATCAGCTAGGTGTACTGGAGTTGAGCAGCACTTGGGGTAGACAAGCAAAAGTTCCTAACAGTGGAAAATGACGGAATTAGCTAAAGAGTGAGCGGAGATTGTGCCGTCAATCGCAGTGCTATGTACAGAAAGGAAACTTGGATTGGAATGCCAATACTTTGCAGGACAATAGCCAAAAATGTGATTTCTGATTCAACAAGCTATTTTGCTGGTTTGCAAGAATGTGAAATCGGGGATTCTGTTAATTGTATGATTTTCACATGCATGCCTAGACAGGGACCCCAGACGACTCAACAGACTATAAAGTTTGGCAAGAATCAAGACGAAACGGATGGATTTTTTTGCTGCGCTTAATTCAAAATAAATTTATTCGTGGGATTTCTATATTAGAGCAAGTCCGGTCTTTTTTCTGGAATTTCGTCGACATTTGTAAGACAGGAAGCTCGGACTGGTCAGTGCGGCATTCATCTAACCTGTCCCAATTAGGTATTTTATCTTGTGGTGCATTTTGTTACATCATTTGGTGTGGATTTCTGCGATTTAATGCCGTTGGAAGACCTGAACGTTAAAAAGATGATATATTGAGAGATAATGGTGGTGCTCTTCTAGTGATTCAGATATAGATATACTTGTATGCAAATATGTACATTTAGAAAAGTTGTATCGGTGAATTTGGTGCTTTTAACTACTTAGGCTTCCGAGATATAATCACCTCCTTTCTAGATCTTCAACAAGATATTGCTGATTTTGCTGGAGCAGATACCGATATTCACCGAATAAATGTAGCTTGGTTAAAGTCTATTCTTATAGCTATACATCAAGGCGATAGATAGATAAACATTATCAGTCAATTTAGCCAAATCCATCACAGATTTGTAAAATAGTAATTACTGAGCGGAAGCTTCTAGTAGATAGCAGGAGTAAGATCTATCAGTACAATGTTTCTTTTAGAAGGCAAAATAGACATATATTCATAATGAAAAAAATGTAACCAGTAGACTCCTCACTTATCCTAGAGTAGAACACATATAGCTTGTCTTGGATCTATATAAAATCAAATATGCTTTATACCCTTATGATAAGCAAATATTCGTGGTTGAACTTTATCACGTGAATTGTCTACACGTGACCAAATCCTCCCGGTTCATATGTGACTGCTTTTTTCTACTGTGTAATTCACAGCACCACTCATGAGCTCCCCGCTACACTGTGTGAAATATTTACACACACACCAACTCAACTTTTCTTCATCACCACAGAAGTACGCCAACATGTCTACCGAGCTTACCGTCCAGTCTGAGCGAGCCTTCCAGAAGGTATGTGGATTTAAAAGAATGCGATAGTAATATTCCGAGAAAGAAGATGAAGATTTATGGAGCGCCCTCGATAGTATATAATGTGTGCGAATTACGTCAACCTGCCTGGAAAGGTTTGCGAGCGAACGACTGACCGACCGTTTAATGCATAGTTCAATACCCGACATGCGCATGAGAAAAAATGTCTTTATAACTTCCTATCTCTTCTTAGAATTCTATCGTTATTCATCTCCCTTTATTTCTGTGCAGAAAACTAACTCTCTAGCAACCTCACATTTTCCTCAACTCCAAGGCTAAGGTCAACCGAAAGACCAAGAGATGGTATAAGGAAGTCGGTCTTGGTTTCAAGACCCCCAAGGAGGCCATCCAGGGTGACTACATCGACAAGAAGTGCCCCTTTGTCGGTCTTGTCTCCATTCGAGGTCGAATCCTCACTGGTACCGTCATTTCTACCAAGATGCACCGAACCATCATCTTGCGACGAGACTACCTCCATTATGTTCCCAAGTACAACCGATACGAAAAGCGACACAAGAACCTTGCTGCTCACGTTTCTCCTGCTTTCCGAGTCCAGGAAGGTGATGTTGTCACTGTTGGACAGTGCCGACCCATTGCCAAGACCGTTCGATTCAACGTTCTGCGAGTCTCGGCTGCTCCTGGCTCCGGCAAGAAGCAGTTCACCAAGTTCTAAGGTGGATGTTATAATTTAACAGGTTGATGAACAAAAAAAAATTCCACTAGATGACATAATAAATGCACAATGTATCTATCATAAACTAGGATGTTTTCCTTGGTCGTAAATTGCCATCTTTGAACTATCAGTAGCTCGTTTGTTTTGAAAAGATCTGATTATTGTTATATATTCTCAGAGGTGATACGAGAAGCTAAGACTGATCTTGATGACTCGTCTATCTGAAAACAGTCCACAGCAATACCACCAGTTGAACCGACTAAAGACTACAATAAATATACGATAAATGATTAACCTGGCCAAAACCGTGGCAGAATCTTCTTTTACGTAATAATCACTATTTTGGTAGAATTTTCTCTATAGAGCTTCTACAACTATCTGTATTGATTGAACAAAGCTTACTAAGTAACTAATTTTCAATCTCCTTCTCCTTAATATCCCTGTCGTCGAGAACTACGACTTCTCCTCCTTCCAGATCAATAAGAACCTGCTTCTTTCGTAGTGACTCCTTCAACGGACTCTTGGCAGCATAAATTTCATCAAGTTCTTCCAATGTGAATCCTCTCGTTTCCACAATAGTGAAATATGCCCAAACAAGCTGTATAAAGCACCAGCATGCCAAAATCACGTACATTTTCCATCCAATTCTTTGAAGTGCCACTGGAGTTCCAAACTGGTTGACAAGTGCCGCTGCACTATTCACCAAAGAATACACAGACGCTCCTTTCGCACGTTGCTTGTATGAGAGCACCTCATATGGGTAGAGACCACATAGAGGAGTAAGAGAGATGCCAAAGGCAGAAGCAAACAAAAAGTAAAAGGCAATTCCAGCTCTAGCTGACCCTACAGAGGCGGTCTTAGCATATACGGCAGTTCCAGCGGTCATTCCAACCCAGCAAATAACGATGCAACTCATTCCAAATAGCAAAAGAGTTCTTCTGTTCACCATATTACAGAATGAGGCACCGAGATAAGCAAAGAACGCAGAATAGAAGTTGTAGCCCAGATTGAAGTTGAGAACAGTAGTAACATTGGTAATACCAGCAGTCTCGTAAAACTTGCCAACATAATTACCCATTCCTCCACTTGACCACGCAGAAAAGATGGCTAGAGTGAGAGCATTCATCAGTCGAATTCGGTCACCTCGAGTTCGGACGAGATCTCTGAAATCCCACCATCGCAGCTGGCCAAATTCCAACGCTTCGCTGAATTCGGTCATCTGCAAAATAACATAGGCGTTGTTTTCATCTCCATTTCCATGATATTTCACCAAGAAATCTAGGGCCTTATCTTTGTGGCCATGAGTATAATTCCAACGCGGGGACTCAGGGATCCACCAGATACAAATGAAGACAATACCGACGAAGACCATCTGCAACCAGGTAGGAATAAGCCAACTACTCTGATCATCAAATTTTGAAGCTCCTCTAGTAGCTCCTGCGGCTATAATACCTCCAATGTCATAAGTACAGTTATAGCATCCCGATAAGATACCTCTATAGGCAGGATGTGCAATCTCAACAACATAGGCTGGAGCAGCAGAAGCAGCCAGTGCCGTTCCAAAACCAATAAAAAATCTTCCGGCAAGATACTGGCTCAGACTGTTATTGTTTTTTGCCGCAGTTCCCTGCAATATCACGCCGAACATGACGATAGTACAACCAATATGGATTCCAAGTTTTCGACCAAGCTTATCTAAAATAACTCCCACAAAGGGAATAACGCATACACAGCCAATCTGGAACATTGATGTGATATATCCCGCTTTAATTCCTGCTACTTCGGCGCCAAAGGTATCTTGGAATGGTTTCAGGACAAGCATAGAACCCATCAAAGACGCATCAAATCCATATAATGAAGAGCACATGAACCCTACAATACAGAAGAAATAGAGCTTTAGCATGCTCTTTGAAAATGGTTTAGGAGGATGCGTGAGTTTAGCCTCAATCAATCTATCAGAGGCACTCATGACTTTAACTTTGACTTCGATATTGTGACCCTTGATATCAGAGGCTGCCTCACGCAACCCAGATGGTGTATCTGGGTAGGTCATTCTTGAGATTGGTAAACAGATGATGGATGTTGTGCTTGCGAAGTAGCTCCTTCTTTATATTTGTAGAGCCGTAGGGCCGTAGTGTCGGCCCCGCGATCTCCCCACACTTGTACCGAGAACAAGGTTACATTGGTTACTTTGATAGATAGATAAGGCGTTCAAACTTAGACAGTTTTGCTTGAAAAAAGACATGACAGAATATTTGTAGTGTTGAAAAGCTCGGTCATTTCCGGCGCTTAGTACTTAGGCACCACAAACAGCTGCCATCAATATCATAGATAAATCAAACTGCAATACCTGGATCACTAACATTAAGAGCCTGAAAAGATGTGACAGCTTTGATTGCAACCTATTGGTACCTCCTGTCGAGTTTATTCCATTTTGGCTCTTCGATCTACTAAGATTGACTTTCTTCGCTATATCAACCATCCCCCTGTACGTTCGACAACTAACATTGTCCAATACAATGCAACCTTTGAATGCTATTCCTTCATTCATGCTGAAACTCTATCCTAAACTTCCAAGTCTGGCGTTATCTCACTTAAACTTTATCAATAAACTTTCAACTCCCTCCCAGAAACTGATTGCTAGGTGAGAAATATGCTGGCTAGCAACATTCGGCCCATGTTTTTATTGCTCTCATGGTAGGTGACTATTTGTACTCTACATGATAGTACGTTCCGATTCTGAAGATATAGACGATGTTCTCTGTTCATTGTGCTTCATTTTATGTCTTTTTCGTATTAGCCTGGATGTACGGCTAACGATGGGGTTTTCTTCCAGGGCCTACTTTAATAGCACAATAGCATTATATTTCCTAGTATAGACTTGCCCAACCACTAGCGGCTATATTATTATTGTATTATCTTCACTTAAAAGCCATATAGTTTATCGGTGGTCGTATTCTGAATATATCAAAGCAACTTATCGGTAGTCGTATTCTGATATCTGAGCAACTGGGTTATCTAACTGATCACAGTCGGTAGAAAGGAGAATGACAAGTTAGGAGATATGCAACGTCGTAGATGACAACTAGTGGGCTTGATGCACGTTATCACGTAACATTTACTCGTGAAAGGGAAGAGTATGGGGTTATCAAGTCTTCAATTTTGAGTTTTCCCGAGTCGGGGAATAAGTCTGCGGGGGTCGTCGCATAAGCCGTTAGGTGCTTATCGTATTGGACATCTCCAATAGTTGTCTTGCGAGTCCTACTTGAATGCTACTTTGCGCACCTCAAGTAGACCCCCAGTTACAGTATGCCCTGTTGCAATATTCCCTGCTCCACCCTGGTATACCCTTTGCCTGACCGCTTCTCCCTCACACCTCCCCATACCTTATCTGTACATCTCCATTGTAAATTAAATACGTATCTGCATATTCAGACTAAACTTCATTGCAAGTCTCTTGCTGCTCGCCCCTCTCATATCTTTCAATGAACTCCTCCCTCACTCATAGTGGAATTCCACACATTTATGCAAATCCAATTTCGGAGCTTTCGTCACGTTTAAGAGCCTGTGTAACTGCTTCGTCATTGCTATTATTGGCAACAGCGTCGGCCGGAATGTTGACAGCAGCTCCACGATATAGATTGTCCAAAATCTCATTCAGAGTCTGGTTGAAACTTTTGTTCTTGTAATCGGGAATCGTCATCTTCATGTTTGTAAACGTGGTTAAAATATCTCCTCCACGAGGGGTTATTCTTCCGTTGGCCAGCATACTTGCCAATTTCTCCCAGTCAACGTCCTCTTCTCTCATTACAGGAGATGACCTCAGAAAGTTGATCAAGTCTACCTTGTCACTGAGCTTGAGATAATCCATGGCTCTTCCACTTTCCTTGGCCTTCTTGCTAAGTTTATTCCATTTGTATCGGCACTGGATTCGAGATCGTGTACCTCCCATATTCTCTGAAACAAGAGTCCAATTAACATCGCCGTTAGGGTCATCCTGCATCATCTGAAGAACCACATTTTTCAGCTGTTCCTCTTCTTCAAGTTCCCATTTGTTGGACTTTCGTTTGTCACCGCATTTGACGTAATTTCTCCATCTGTCACGACAATCTTCGGGCATTCGTTCCATATCTAGCCCAATTGCCTTCCATTGAGCACCCTTTCGTCGTACTAATTCACCGAGAATATTATCTTCTTCCTTAGTCCACTTTCCTCGCACCTCAAACACGTGATACGCTCTTCTTACATGCTTATAAACCGATGCTCGAGTACGATGGGGGAGTACAGCAGCGACTTCGTCCCAGAATGAGTCCTTTTGACGCTCCGATGCCCATACTCGCTGCTTCAATTCCTCTTTGGACCAGCCCTGGAGTTTACGGTAGTCTTCCATAAAATTCTGAAGGGCCATGCTCTCCTGATGGGTGAAAGTACCCCCAGTTTCTGAGCCATCACCAGTCCAGGAAACTCTCTTGTCTCCACTCTGGGCTGCAGCAGACTTGGAACTGGAAACACGAGAATGGCCATTTCGGTAATTAGATGCTGACTTGTGATCAGCTTTGGACTGTTCGTTCACAGAACTGTCGTAATCATCACTGGCAACCCCATCTACAGCTGCAGAATCCACCTCGGCTCTGATAGATCGTGCCTGTCTAACAGCCTCTTCCAGATCGTAGTTCTGAGTGGTGGTCTCGTCAAGATGAGCCAAAGCAGGATCCACATTACTACTCTGCTGGTTCTTTTTGGACTTTTTAGACCGACTTGATCCAGCAGGAACACCAGGCAATGACGTGAAAAATGAGTAGTCATTCTGGGCTTGAGTACTATGTTCCGTGAGATTCTCAGTATTCAGATACTTTTCCCAAGGCTGGCCAGACCAGTCATTGATATCAGCATCTTCAGGGTTTCGTGTCTGGGACGCACCATTGGTTGAAGCACTTCTAGTCCTCTTTTCAGCAGCATCCTGGCCTAAAGATGCTCCAACCAGCTGATACACTGCAGCATCTACACTGCCATCAGCGCGATAGTCAGGTTTGGCGATTTCAGGATCGATATCCTGGATATTGGATCCAGCACGTTTGGTAGTTTTATTTGGCGACGAAGGAGTATACCCTCTTTTCCTTTTCCTTTCAGGTTCAGTGGTTTCCAATTCGTCTTGCTTCGCGGAATTGAACTCTTCAGCAAGTTCTTCTTCGGGTTGACCTTCGTCTTCCTTGTTGTCCTTGGCAATCCACCGCGAAGACACTCTTTGAAAAATAGAGCTCATTGGAATGTGCAAAAGAAAAAACCCACAAAAATTTAGCAGTAGGACAGGTTAAACCAAAATGCTTACAGTAAAAGCAACTGAGAAATAAAGAAAATGCTTTCGAATTATAATCCCCCCTGGGTATATTAGTCTATTGCAGTCAGATCAAACAGGTGCGGCTAAGCTGTATAATAGCTGATCTCAAACACACAAATTTCAGTTGGGCGCCCAAAAACTGCACAGTCAGTTAGTTGGCCAATCATCCAGTCATAACAATAAAGAACAGGCTGTTCGCCACAGCGTCCAGGTGATGTCGCCGAGTTTCTCAACGCCGTCTGAGCACCGGCCTGGCAGATTCCCCGGATTTTCATCTGGTGTCGCGCGTGCCGGTCCCATTTCCCACCAGAAACTACTTACCCTTTAGTTGATTGGATTCGGTTCGTCAGGGTGATACAGAAGGTAGGGTGACAAGGGAGGTGAAAAAAATGCGCTGTGATTGCTGGTGATGCTGGGAGGTAAAAACAGACTGGTTACGTGAGCTACTGGATCGGGACGAGGAAACTGACGAGGGCATTGACAAGGCGGAAAGAAAATGAGAACATGGTAAATAGAACAGCGAGGAGATGCTGATAAATAAAGTCGGAAAGTAGAGTAATACAGATTAGGTAGTGGAAATAAGAGTAATAGGTAGGAGTAGCTGGTACAGGGAGACGAGCTGGATGGATAAATGATTTACTATGCCACTGACCGCGTAAACAGAGGTCTGCTTACCAATAGTACTGTTTTGGACCCTCAGAAAATTATCCAGCATGAAACTCAACGAATCCTTAGATTTGACCTATCAAAGTACTTGAATATGCCGTCCCTTGCGAACGGAGAAGCCAATCGCCCCCAAAGGCATACTAGTCGCGCAGTCAAGGCGCTACTCAAGCACTGTACCACCAAAGACCCTATATATTTGCAGCTGACTCTGAAGACCAGTCTCACGGAGCGTCGGTCAGTTGTCCCTGTACTTATTCGCATTCCCCACGCCATCCATGGTGATATAACTACCTTACCGGTTCTATTTATAGTCAAAGATCCTCAGTCCAAGTACCAAGAAGCTCTGGAAGATAATACCAAGAGCCCTACGCATGGCATGTTCACGGAGATTGTATCGGTAACGCGACTCAAGGCTCGTCTACGGTCCGAAGGAAGATCTTATTTCGATAGCTTTGAGCTTATTGTTGTCGAGGATAAGGTGGCTTCAGTGGTGGCGCCCATTCTGGGTCAAAAGTTTTATAAGTCTGGTAAGAGCATGCCCATACCGGTGGCCACCAAGGACCCCAATTTGACAGCACAGAAACTCAAACCAGTGGATGCTAAGCTGGTCCACACTCAGATGAAGCGAATACTGAAATGCACCAGTCTTGCTATTGCTCCAGGAACTTGTCTGAGTTTGCTGGTAGGTTACGGAGGCATGGGTGCTCAACAAGTACAAGAAAACACCGATGCTGCGTTAGATTTGGTGGTTAATAATGTTCTAAAGGGTAAAGATGGTTGGAGCATGATTACTGGAGCGCATGTCAAAAGTCCTGATAGTGCAGCTTTACCTCTGTGGACCAGCAAGTAGAATGGGGTACAGAATTGCTCTGATGCATAAGAATATGATATAATAGTGGTTGGACGAGATATTGGATGAATAGGAATGATTTATGATGGAATATAATTTACACTGCAATTAGTTTTGGATGAATATCTAGGGAGCTGGTTTCTCTAGATCCCGTAGTTCAAATATTCCGATGCCAAAGTCTATCATCACCAAATATCATCACCAAATATCATCACCAAATGATATATTTTCGTATTCTGTTAACTCGTCCTTTTTACCGTCTTACATACCTGTTAATAAGTATATCACTATTTATTAATATCATTTCCAGAAGTCCTTTTCGGCACGTGATTGCTGATTGGTACAATTTTCGATGCTCCTGATAAATTCTCGGCTCCAATAGCCGTATGGGGCCATTTCTTTATCGATAGTTAAGTGCATGACTGATTGGGTACGACAGAGTTTACCAACTCACCATTACTTGAATACTAGTAAAGATGGGTGAAAAGATTGTTATTGTAGGGTACGTTTATATGACTTCGAAAAGAGACTTGTGCTGTTTTCAATGGTATTTGGAGGTTCTATGTAAACTAACCTATGTAGGGCTGGTGTGATTGGCCTATACACTGCATTTCTACTTGCACGTCAAGATAAGGCTAGACATGTTACGGTTATAGCTGAATATTTACCAGGAGATCAATCTGTTAAATATACTTCTCCTTGGGCGGGAGCAAATTTCTCGTGCATTTCTGGTGATGATAAGGCAGCGTTGGAGTACGATAGGCTCAGTTTTTCTCTGCTAAGACAACTTGTCGACGAGTTCAAGGACGAACAGATTATTACTCAATTGCCTGCTACTGAGCTTTGGACTGAGCACGCTTCTACTGCGAAATTGAATAGCTTGAAGTCATATATTGCTGATGTAAGTGATGTTTTACGGACGACTTGCGACTACCTTGTACTAACTCATAGCTGCGGGTGCTTTCCAAGGACGAATTGAGACTTGGTGCAGTTACTGGAATTCATTATACTACGTATAACTTCTTTGCTCCAAAGTTCATAGCGGTTCTCAAGGACTATCTTACGAAGCAAGGAGTCATTTTCATCCGACGAAAGATCGATCACATCAATCAGGCATATATTTCTCCTGATACCAAGGTGGTGTTTAACTGTACCGGCAATGGTGCAAAATCACTGGCTGGTGTAGAAGATCCCGACTGTTATCCCATTCGGGGCCAGGTATGTGTGGTGCGAGCTCCTCATGTGCAGGAGAACTTTTCTTTCTGGAACGGACATGAGCTCTGCTATATTATTCCACGACCCTTCTCAAATGGCCATGTGATTGTGGGCGGTTTCTACCAGGTTGGTGTTGATACAGCTGACACTTTTGGGTTCGAGACTCAGGCGGTTCTCGACCGAGCAAAGCGGTTTTTCCCCAAAATTTTCCAGAATGGACATCCTGAGATCATCAGAGAAGCTGCAGGATTGAGACCAGGCAGAAAAGGAGGTGCTCGGATTGAGAAGGAGATCTTGGAGAATGGTAATATCCTAATCCACAACTATGGTGCGGCTGGCACAGGGTATCAGAGTGGTCTTGGTATGGCTGTTAAAGCAATTGCTATGTTACCTGAAGATTCTAAATTGTAGATATTTGATGGTACGAGTACGTTTATGAGGTTTGTAGCTGTAGTTGTTTTTGAAATGAATCTGTTGGAGACTTTGAATGTTGTTCTTTTGTTCTTTTAGATATATGCCAGTTATTTAGACACTGTAATTCACGGTTCATCGGAGATCTTAAATGATTTGAATGGTGATTGAAATCGACAACAAAGTACACTTGTAAAAAGTAGATATATATCAGCAGATTCAAAAATAAAAACAAACAACTAAATAGAAATTATCGACAAATAAATTGGTCGTGATGATATAGTTTGCGGGGTTTGCGATGAAAAGTGTCCCCTAACCCACCAATATTAATTTGTATATTGGGAATTTTTCATATCAGATTTCCACTGCCTGATTCGAGTTAATAACATGGTAGTTCCGGATCTCGACCAATACCTGAAACCAGGAAAGGACTGTTACGTTGCCATAGGACTGGAAGGTTCGGCGAACAAACTTGGTGTTGGCATTATTAAACATCACAAAGGACAGCTCAGTGAAACCAACCGGGCAGAAGTGCTGTCCAACGTGCGAGATACATACATCACACCGCCTGGAGAAGGATTTCTACCCAGAGATACTGCTAGGCATCATCGTAACTGGGCAGTACGGATAATAAAGAAAGCGCTTGCCGATGCGTCTATATCTCCCCATGAGATCGACTGTATATGCTTCACACAGGGCCCTGGGATGGGAGCACCTTTACAGGGAACGGCGATAGCAGCTCGTACAATCTCGCTCATGTGGGATAAGCCGCTAGTAGGAGTGAATCATTGCATAGGGCATATTGAGATGGGAAGGGAAATCACCGGGGCTGAAGATCCAGTGGTTCTGTACGTTTCAGGCGGAAACACCCAGGTGATTGCCTACTCACACAAAAAGTACCGGATTTTTGGAGAAACCTTGGATATTGCAGTGGGAAACTGCCTTGATAGATTTGCACGAACTCTGGAGATCCCCAACGATCCCAGTCCAGGATATAATATTGAGCTGCTTGCACGAAGAGGAAAAAACTACGTTGCTTTACCATACACAGTCAAGGGAATGGATATCAGCATGAGCGGTATTCTTGCATATATAGATAATATTGCCAATGACCTTCTCAAGGGAAAGAATTCCAAGAATACACTGACCGAGACAGGTGAGCGCATCACTCGAGAGGATCTGTGTTATTCGCTCCAGGAAAACATCTTTGCCATGTTGGTGGAGATCACCGAGCGTGCCATGGCGCATGTGGGGACTAATCAGGTGCTGATTGTTGGTGGAGTTGGATCTAATGCTCGATTACAAGAAATGATGGGGATTATGGCTAACGAGAGAGGAGGAAAGATATTTGCTACAGACGAGCGATTCTGTATTGACAATGGAATTATGATTGCTCATGCAGGACTTCTTCAGTATAGGATGAACAGTACTACTAAATTGGAGGATAGTATTTGTACGCAACGGTTCAGAACCGATGAGGTGGTGGCAGAATGGAGAGAGTAGCGGTTAAGAGGAGTAGCGCTTGAGAGGAGTAGCGCGTAAGAGGAGTAGCGCTGAAGGGTTGCTTATATAGCTGAAAGAAACCAACATGCAAGTAAGAGAGAAGTTCATTGCAAGAATGTATCAATGATAATGAACCGAAAGATTTCACGTGCCATGCTGGTTAGTGTTAATAAAAGCAATAGGACATAAAGACACAGTTTGCCAATATTTTTCAACTTTGGAGTCGTAAGAGATTCCGCTTTACCAGGTCCTGGTGACTGACAGAGGATTCATGTATGATATTATATTGCAAAGAAGAAACTAGATGGTTATGCTAATAATTTAAACGATGTCTTGAAATCACAGATCATCATGGATTAAAGTTGAAATTGTCTCAATGGTTTCTGCTGCCGACTCCACTACGGACTCCACCAAGTCAGTAGTTTCCGATATAATTTCAAGAGCAGTTCCAGTAGCAGTCGCCGTGGCTTGTTGTATAATATCCGATACAGTTTGCGATAGCGATCCGACCTGGGAACCAGTTGGTACCAATGGAGGTTGTTCAGAATCACTTCCTAGCCATGAGAGTACCTTGAAGAGCTTAAAAGTAGTCCAAAGAAACAATTTGATCGGTCCCTTAAGAATTCGTCTCCACACTATCCAAGCAAGCACCAAAACAAGGAAGCCCAGTGATGCCAACATGTAGATGCGATCCCATTTATCGGCTTCCTCGAGATGTCTCACCAGCAGCTGAGAACCACTGAGAAGCACATCAAATGCAGAGTACTTTTTCTCCAGTTCTTTCAGGCTCTTGGTGCTATATTCTAGTTCTTCAATGTTCAACTCGCTTTTGGCCACCTCGGCCTGAGCCATTCGATGGACTTGACGGAGAGTATTGGTAATATCATCACTTTTCGACATGATGAGCTCATCTTTGGTCAAGTTTTTAGTGTCATTTTTGGAATCTGTTTCCTTGCGATCTCCAAATAACAGTTCGCGCTCCAGTTTCCACTGCTGTTGCTGGTTCTTTTTACTTGCAACCTGGGCTTTTCTGAATTTGATTTTAGAGCCTGCCAAATCTTCCCGTAGTTTCTCTAAAGCTACACGATGCTGTTTTCCAGCATTGGCACTTTGATCTTCCAGAAGTAAAGCCAGACTTTCAATACCAGTATCGAACTCATCGATCCGCTGGCTGATTACATCAGCAAGCTCGTGCTGTAATTCCTTTGAACCACTGAACCCCTGAAGTCGTTCAATCAATACTAATAGCGAGTGGTTGATATCGTTGAGGTCTTTGATTTTGACATTGGGTTCCCTAGACATGTTCGACATGTTGGCAACTTTTTGCCGCACGCGAGCATTACATATGAAGTGTCGTGCTTTAACATGAACTCGACATAAACATTGAAAGTTATCAGGTGAAGCATATATTTATATTGACATTGATACAACGTCAACACTTAGATTCATACCAACATCAATACCACCAGAGTTATTGAAATCCAACTGAAAAGTGCGCGATAACAAACGTTCGCCGCGTCGCATCAGGTGGTCATCTTATTTATTTCAACCAGTTTTATACAACATGACCGATAACTCGTTTCATCTACAGAAAATAGCAGAAAGCGCCAATTCGATATTAAGTCGTAAATTTGCATCTCAAGGGATATTCACTAATGCTGTATTGTTGAAACCGGACATCACGACGCTGATTCAAGACGCCGATCCCGAAGAACAAGCATTGTTTACTCTTGAGAGCAATTCGCATTTCAAGGCCGAAATAGAAGACAATCGTGAATGGAGCTTTGAAACGTTATGTGAAGCTCTACGCAAGCTATCCAAGATATACAACATTCAAAATCTTGAGGATAAACTCAAGTTCTACGAGATGAAGTGGAACAGACTCAACAATAATATTCTGCGCTATGAAGACGTGGTAGAAGACAGGCGTAAGCGCTTGAGTTCATTAACTTCTTCATTAGAACACCGGGATTTTGAGATGGAAACTACTGCCGAACGAGTCGATGCGCTGATCCGACAGCACCAACAAGATATTTTACGCATAGAGACAGAAATCAAAATCAAACACCAGGAGGTAGGTGAAATAAGAAAAATGGTTTCAGAGACTATGAAAACGTTACTGTGGACCTCCAAAGTAACTCATTGCTAACTACTGCTGATAGATTGAAATTCTTCAGGCCAGAATGGACTAGTTTGCATGCCAGAACGACGTTTGTTCTTTTATAATCTTCGCTCTTAGTTTATTCTAACAGGTATATTACTTTGATACAAGGAAGCTTTCACTTTGTGAATACAATGAAGCTTTCACTTTGAGAATACAACGAGGCTTTCATTCTATGCAACACAGCGAAACTGTCAGTCTATGAAATACAGTGAAACAGCCAGTCTATGGTATAAACTTTCACTTTTGCTGGCCCTGAAGACGGGCTAATTGGTCCATAATATTCTGTACCTGGACTGTAGATTGACCAGGTGCATTACTGGGTGGTGGTTGTTGTTGCTGTTGCGGTGGTATTGCTTGGTTATACATTTGTCCATAAGCTGCAGCTTGGCTATACGCAGCCTGAGTAGCCTGTGCTGTAGGCATATTACCCCAGTATCCCTGTATTCCACCATACATAGGAGCAGGAGCCTGAGAAGCCATAGCCGGTGGCTGTTGTTGTTGTTGTTGTTGGATGGTTGCTACAACTCGTTGAAGCGAGGCTGGATCCATATTTTGAAGAGTGCTCATGAGATTGGCAGTATTGGGATCGGCGCCGTAGTAGTTTTGAGATGGTGCTGTTGGTATAGATGACTGGGGTGGTAGCGACTTAGTTGAATGACGATTTCGTTTAGCTCGAATAACAAGATCCACGGCTGCATGCAATTCAATTTTCAAGTACTCATCAAAGCGAACATTACCATCTGCACCCTGTTCAAACACCTGGAGATTGACAGTACCCTGTCGCTGTAGTTTACTATCTAGAGTCAACACAGCAGTAACCCCTTCGTAGGCAAGCTGTTGAATAGCCCTAGATAGCGAGCCTCGACGGAACATGGCCTCCACTTCGAAGCGGATATGGGCATTCCGGAACCCAGACTCGACATAATTGATGTATCCTCGGTCCAATCGATCCAGTAGAAAGATCATTACCTCTGGGGTACGACCTCCGCGGGGAGGGGACCGCCCACCACGATATCCTGGAGGAGACCGATCTCGACGATTGTTACGACCTCGCGGGTCATTTGTACCGCCTCTTCTATTCGGTGGTGGAGACCTGGAACGGTCTCGTCTGGAACCTCCATTGTTGGTGCCAGAATCCTGCTGGGGTTTGGACATTTGGAGAAGTAGATGGTCGCCTTTTACGGGGAGACCCTGGTCGTTTTCAATGGCTCTTGTACAACTTTCAGGACTCTTGAATTGGACAAAGCCATACGCAGATTTCATGGATATTTGGGCAATGGGACCGTATACTGCGAAAATTCGGTAAAGTTGCCACTTTTCAAGGCGATCAGTAGGTAGATTGCCAACAAACAGTCTCGATCCGTAGGGGAAACGATCCCATTTGCCTCCAGAAACGTATTCGTTTTCGTCTTGAAGAAACAATTCGAAAGCACGAGCTTCTTCAGGGGTCTGGGGAGCGTCCAGATTGAGTTCTCTAAACTTCTTTTCACGCTTTGGTAGAGATTGAGACTTTTGGTGGGTTGTAGAAGACCCAGCACTGGAAGGAGCAGCACTGGAGGTAATAGGGCTGGAAGAGGCAGGATTGGAAGAGGAAGGCTCTAGTTCACTGAGGATCTTATGGAGATCTTTAGAGTTGGGTTGGGATTGATTTTGAGCGCCGGCCTTGTTACCGAACTCGGATAGTACAGACTGGAGAAGAGCCTCAGCAGCGGGAGCTGTTTCTGACTCTTTGGGTTTATCAGGGACAGACATGAAGCTTTCAGGATCGTAGTCGTCATCTTCATCTTCATCTTCATCTTCATCCTCGTCGTCATCTTTATCGTTATTGTCATAGTTCGTGTCTGGATTCTGTGAAAGTGATTGTTCTTGTTCGGCTGGACCAGGGTTATCGCCATTGGTATCATTCTGCTCGACTTGTGTCTGAGGTGGACTGATGGTGGAGTCCGTTTGTTCTAAAGAGCCTGCAAGTGGAGAATCTTGATTGGCTTGGACATGGCTATTTTCGGATTGGACAGCGGAACCTTTTGATATGCTTTGAGAAGATTGTTCAAGTTCTGGTACGACTTCAGAAGAGTTTTCTAGTGCAGACTCTGATCCTGGTGGTGGTGGTTCAGTTTGGATCTCGGAAGAGCCGTTCAAATGCACCGATACGGGAGGACCGTCGGGATTGTCAGGAGGACTGGACACGTCACTCATGTTGATGGATACGAGATGGAGATGGAAGGAAAGTTAGTTACTGAGCGAGAAAAGAGGATGATGGAGTTGAGTTGGTGGGATGATGAAGGAAAGATTGGCGGGATGGAAAGGAAGCGAAGTTTAGGGGCATTTGGGATTAAAGTTACGCAGAGGGTTTAGGTGGTGGGATATAAGTGGAGGGAATAACGGAGGAGGGATGAGACGAAAAGATGGAAATGAGTAAAGTAATGGAGATATTATGGAAATTTTAGATGATTGGATAGTTGAGGGAGGCGCTGATTAGTTTAATGTTGTTGGTTCGATTGGTGGAAGAAAAGGGTTGAAAGGTTGGAATATATGGCGGAATTATGGCAGAAAGGCATAGTAGTAATTACACGAGGTGAGTGAGGGCTCAGTTAGATGATACAACACTAGAGCTGGAATTATTACGAGGAGATGGTATAATGGAAGTTATATAAATCTGGAAAAATCATTTCTAGAAATAACGTATTTAAATAGTGATTTAATGAAAAGAAAGTGGTTAGTTGGATTACCTTGGTAATTCGCATTGACAGCTAGTTGATAGATAGTGATAAGTGGATAGTGGGACAGAAGGGAACCAATGGCAAGACCTGTCTAGTTAAATCGACTTTATTCTTAATTTTTACTTATCGTTCGATCCTACGAGATGAATAATCCAATATTACGAAGTAGATACTTGAAACTTTACCGTCTAGACGAACAGAATATGAGACTTTCGCCTAACTTCACACAGTATAACTTTCTCACAGTGTTACCTTCTCACAGTGTTACCTTCTCACAGTGTAAACCTTCTCTCGCTACCAACACTCACTAGTTATTGGTATTCCACTTATATAACAACCATCATAGTTCTATAGAATATAAAAATTAATCTGTCACACAGTAAACATAAATCTGTTCCTATATAAATATAAATATTTCATTCCGATTAACATTATCTAATAACCTCAAAAGAACGCAGTCCATTGATCACTTGAGTTTACCTTTGCCTAAGTTCTAACTCTATAGTTACACAGTTCTTTCTCACGATAGTGGAAACTCTCTACTCAGTAGCTAGCCTAATCTTAACATGCGTCATATCCTCTAACGTAAAGAATATATATATGAACATCAATACTCAGAAGAAACGTACATTCGGAATAAACACATACTCAGAATAAACGCATAGTCACAATAAAAATGTTCAAATATCATAAAAAATCCCAGAAAAATCCTTCTTCTACTTCCAGTGCTGTGTTTTATGCGCCTCCTCTTGATTTTCTTCTTTACTTGTGATTTTCCTTGCCGCTCGGCAATATCGCAGCCTCGTCCTGTTGCGGAGATCCCATTGAATCTTCGAAAACTACAAAACTACAAAACTACAAAACTACAAAACTACAAAACCCAACTTTGTGCTGTCAAAATACCCCACTCACCCGTAATTTATCCACCCTCACTTTCCAATGAGTAGCGACAGCTTCTCGTCTACCATTGCAGTGACCAACAGCAATCTGACGCGATTGTCAAAGGTCGTGGGATCCACTGCCCAAAGCATGGTGTCGTCGCCGTATGGCGATCTGTCTCGAACTCATTACCACGAAGCCATGTCTGATATCACCCGCAGACCCCAGTTTCAGAAGCGGATTTTTTCTTTTAGCAAAAGAGCTCCTTCTGAGGTCGTTCGATCTTCCATGTCTCGCCAACAGGATATCCAATATCGAGTTTTGACGTCGATTCCAGATGAAATGCTTCAGGATCTGCCGTCTAGCGGTTCCAAATTCAGTCTTTTCCAAGGATTTGAAGCTATTAGAGAGGATGGTGCAATGGCTGCTGCTAGGGCCAGTGCTAATGGAGGCGATACTGAAACGTCGCTAAAAGCTATTAAAAACAGTTCTTGTAAAGACGATGGTGTCGAGTCGAATCCTCGCCTTCGAAATCTTCGAACTCCTGCACAGGTCAAGATCATGACTCCAAAGCAGCTGAGAAGGGAGAAACACCAGTTGGATCATCGACTGGATCTGCTGGAGGTCCGAAAAGAGTTGGCGGCCAATGAAATCCAGGAAATCGACGAGCGCATTAGCCATCTCAAGAACATGCGAAGTATTGTATTTGATCGAGTGGCCGATTTGGAGAAAGAAGAATTACAATTGGAGCAGCTTCTTGATCAGGTGAATCGTCAAATAGAAGATGGTGGTGCTGAAGATGGCGTGGAAAAAAGCAAGGAAGAAGACGTTCCAGATCAAGTGGAACCGGACCAAGATGAAGATAAAGATCTGGACAAAGACCAAGACGTGAATAGTGATACATCTATTATTCAATCATCTTCTTCGTCAGTAGTGAATGTCAGTATCAATGATGAATCGGATCAAGGCACTTCTCTTCTATCAGCATCGATATACGATAAACTGGGCTCTGCTCAACAGCAACAAAAGAATAGGCAGAGGAAACTGCATCGTCACAACACCTCTCGAAGGAAAACCATGCCTACTCTACAACAATATTACGAGCCTGGAAATAATATCAGTGTTCTGGATGCACATCAAGAGTCCATTACTCAGGTTGATTTTGACATTCCATTTGGGACCCTGGTCAGTGGTTCTCTGGATCCGGTTGTAAAGGTGTGGGATCTCAGCAAAAATGAGCAAATCGGATCCTTGGTAGGTCACAAGGCATCGGTAAAGTGTCTACAGATGGATGATAATGTAGTTGTTACTGGTTCTGCCGATGCTACAGCCAAAGTATGGGATATTAGTGACCTGGACAATCCACTGGTGGAGTCTTTGGAAGCACATATTGGAGAAATCACTGCGCTGCATTTCAGCGAAAATACGTTGGTAACTGGCGCTGAGGATAAGACAATTAGGCAATGGGACCTACAAACTGGAAGGTGTATCCAGGCTCTGGATGTGCTTTGGGCTGCTGCTCAGACAGCTACTGGAGTTTATCTGGATAACCCCAGTGCCCATCCAAGCTACACTTCACCAATTACCGACTCGTGGAAGCGGGCAGAAAAGGATACTGCCGCGAATTCGTGCAGCTTTGTAGGAGCTCTACAGTGTTTTGACGCAGCACTTGCCAGTGGAACTGCCGATGGAATAGTTCGTCTGTGGGATCTACGGTCGGGCCAGGTGCATCGGACTCTTCTAGGTCATACAGGGCCGGTTACTTGTTTGCATTTTGATGAGGTTCATCTGGCTACAGGATCGCTTGATAGATCTATACGAATCTGGGATCTAAGAACCGGCACGATTTCCGACGCGTTTGCATATGAGAATCCCATCACGTCGATCCATTTCGACGCCCGACGAATAGTGTCAACCAATCAAGAAAACACTGTCAAGATCTACGACCGGGAAAGTGGTAAGCATTGGTCGTGTGGACCAGGGGAGGAGGATGAGAATGCCAGTATGGTGAATTATGCATGCTACAATGAAGGTTATATGGTTGAAGGACGAGAGGACGGCAAAATAGGATCTTGGGCGTGCTAAGGATGACGTGTAGTGCTGGAATGCCTAGATCTGTGCAGTACTAGAATGTCTAGAGACATGGTCTTAAGGAGTGAAGTGTTAAGAGGACGTGCGGTGCTTGAATGACGTGCAGTGCTTGAATGACTAGCGACATGATCTTAAGGTGTGCTGTGTGTCGTGCCAGGAGGACTAATAAAGTATTATAGTAACACGACAGACATAACTAGGCAGCGTCGCGACAGAGAGCGATGATATGTAAATAGTCTATTGCATTACATTATAAATAGCAGAAATGATGCGGATGAGGGTGGGGAGTTTCGTTTGACTTGGTTGATTGATTCAGAGCCACAGAGAATAGTTAGGTGTTGACCAATTATGCGGTATTATTGGTGATTTTGCTGGAACAAAGTCCAGATGACGGCATGCAGATATTATTGCCAGGATTTTTTTCATTGGCAGATTATTGTCGTTTCGCTATGATGACCTTCTTTTCACTGTTGTCTAGATTCTGCTTCTTTTGACGGTCTGAAGCTTCTGCTCCAACAGTGCTGGGTACAGGACAAGGTAGAAACTGGCCTACGCCGACAGTGAGGATTGCGATAATGAAAGTTGTAGAGAACATTGAGTTCGCAATTTTCGCGCTTTGAGATGCTCGCATTGTGAGGGTCTTAGAGTGCTTTGTTGGTGGTTTTGTAGTTCGACAGAGTCTCGATAGTGAAAAATCAGGTTGTGGTTTTATGGCGATGTTGATTGGCTGGTGCAACGCACGGCTGAAAAAAAAACCGTACGATGCAGCTCAGTTAATTGCAGCCACGCGATTCGGCTGCAAAGATATGGGTTTTATGTTTAATATACCTTTTAGTTGGGGGATTAGACGAGAAAATAGGAATAATTGAGCGTAGATGAGACTCAAATGAATCAGCGGCAATGTGACCGTGAACGTGAAAATGTATTTGCTGCTGCTCGGGTGCTTTGATTAAGCTAGGCAGGAAAGGATTGACTTCAATTACGTCTGCTGTCTCCCAGTGTATGGGGAGTAGTGGGATTAAGTAGAGGTTGAAAGACATACAATATAGAAATATACAAGAAGCACTCAATGATCAGAGAGATTCATCTACACTGTTAGTCCAAATTACTATAATAGTGCTATTTCTTTGATGAATCATCATTGATTTGACGTTAAGCGACAAGTAGGTGGTTCTCGTGGTGAAATTGGAATCTGACATTATCTCTTCCTCATTGGCAAAACAACTTCTCTCTTCCAACTGGAATCTCCAATTTTTACTATATAGTATATGTCCATTGTATTTAGTTACTACAATTATAATAGTTTGAAATGAATTTATACGAATTGAATATGAACTCTCTCCAATCCCTGTATTCGACATCCGTCCTGTCCTGTATTGGTTATCGTTCTGGCTATCATGTGACTATCACTTGTCTATCACTCATTTTCGGGCCCACGGGTCAAATGAAAAGCCAGCATCCAGAACTCCTTTTATAACCTCTCATCTAATAATCTCTAATCTAATAACATCTAATCTTCCATTCAAGATCTTCTAAATACAATATCCCTCGAAACGTTGTAGTTTACATCTGATATCACTGTTTAGATTGTACCGCATTGGGATTGCGTAACTGAGATCACGTGTCAACGATGAGCAGCGATGAGCAAGGGAGATCGTTTGAAATTTACCGATTATCACAAGTAAGTGATGATTGATATATCAAGAAGATATCCTCTATAGACATTATCTAGAATTAAATATTACAGAGCGTTATTAGAGCACCCCCCAGACAGCTAATGGATCCATCAGGGGTTCAGCAATTTATGCGATGAAGAGGATAATTACCATGTGGATATATAGCACGCAAAACCTTACCAGATTCAACCAAATAACCACACCAGTTGGCTGCTTAAGGTTCTTAGCTATTATCGAGAGAAATAGAATTGTTCACTTCTTCCAGTAACTTCAAGGGTTGAGATGAGATTTATTTGAGATTCGCTGTTGAATTCTGCGCAACGGACTTGATCCTTGTTTACTTAATCGGTTTATACACCCAAAAATAACTTTGAGGAACTCTGTTTTGTACTTTCCTTTCCCGAAAAACACACCTCCTTTTATTGAAAACTCAGCGTTTTTGCAATTTGAGCTTGCGGGTTTCAACTATATTGACAAAAACTATCGATTCATCATTGAGCGAGCCTAAAGGATTTTGATCGATTATTTGCTGCTTTGTTTGTAGTGCTTTATTTGTAGTGATTTCCCTTGTTGATACTCGGAACTTGTGTGGTACGACTTGCAACCTTGCCTTGACCTTCAGTTGACCTGATTAAGATGGGATTCGGGGATTTCGATTTTCTCTGCGATAGAGTGTCACTGCCAGTTTGTGCACTGGTATACAATAAGAACGCCAATGCTACAGTCCAGACTCTGTTGAATAACGGAGTGATGGCTCATTGCTATCCGCGGTCCATTGATCTGGCCAATACCATCATCCTCAGTGTTGGCAATGCCTTCATTCATATTGGGGCGCTTTTGGTGCTGGGACTCATTTTGTTCAATATCAAGTCCAAAATTACTGCCGTCGGTAGAGTCGGTATGTTACACTTTTTCTGCATCTATGTATTTCTCACCATGATATCGCTGGTGGTTGATTCTGGCGTTACTCCTCCCGGATCGGCGTCTTATCCTTATTTTGTGTCGATTCAGAACGGGCTTTCCAGTGCTACATGTGCTTGTTTGGCTCTCAATTCGTTCTGGGGATTTGACTTCTTTTCCGATGACTCGAGGACTACCATCTTTCTTCACCGAGTGGCAGTTGTTGCAGCTTTTGCTTTGACTTTTGTCATTTCGCTATTGACGTTTCAGAGCTGGGGTGGGTCTTCGATATCGCCTACCAACACGGCGGGTCTATTTGTGGTTCTGTATATTCTGAACATTATTATGCTGCTCATTTATGTGGTTTTCCAGATCATTCTATCTGTAGTTTTACTGCGCGACTGGTGGGCTCTTGGGGCCATTCTGCTGGGATGCTTCTTCTTTGTTGCAGGGCAGATCATCATGTATGTTTTCTCAACTACCATCTGTGTCCAGGTCAAGCACTACCTTGATGGAGTATTTTTTGCTACTGTATGCAATCTGTTTACAGTCATGATGGTGTACAAGTATTGGGATATGATAACATCGGAGGATCTGGAGTTCAGTGTTTCCAATACTCAGAGTAACTGGGATGTCAAGGAACTCATAGAAGATACCTATGATGATGATTATAGTCAGTATGCTGGCAGTACTTTTGCATTTAATAGTCATAACCAACATACCGGTTAGATGTCATTTCTAAGACGGGGCTATAAGGTAATGTATGCTGTTGCTTGAAAGGTTTATTCTACGTCTTTGGAGTTTGTGTGTGTTTGTCGGGATCTATTAGATCGAGGCCGATGGTTATTGAGTTAATATGCTACGGTGATACTGTAGTGACGGTAGAGATACGGCGAGATGGAACGATTACTCGATAAATGGAAGGCTGGATAGTTCAAGGACTCGAAAGACTTCGATAGTGAAACTCTCGACTGAATACAACGAAGGATCAACGCTGGAAGCACTCCGCCAGCTCCAAGTCTTTTCTTCATGAAATAAAACACGTCTTGATTATAAGCTCCATAGTTTTATTTATTTATAGATAACCGCAAAGGAATAACTCATACTTTTTCTTTGCTTTGAATTCCGAGAAAGTGGAAAAATGACTAGTCACTCTGACTCGTCACCAGCGCTTAACTGTTATATTGAGTTGTCCCGACATGATAAGAATCGTAACTTCTTAACAACATATTCTTAGCCTCAACTTGGCCGCCGCAGGTTGCTGAGACTAGAAGTTAAAAAACTGGAGCTACAGGATTTATTTTATTGATCTATATTTATTGATATTGATCTGCATTTATTGATATTGATCTGTAAAGAGTTTGTCGGGATCTTTTTTACTTTTTCACTCATAAGCATCATCTTGATCTTAGGCTTTCTCAGTCCAATATGCCAGTCGATCCTGCTTTGCTAGTAAAACTTCAGAGCCAACCTTCGACTTTGAGGAATATATGCATTTTGGCTCATGTTGATCATGGAAAGACGTCGCTCTCCGACTGTCTGTTGGCCAGTAATGGTATAATCAGTCAAAGCATGCAAGGCAAGATCAGATACCTGGATTCTCGACCTGACGAACAATTGCGTGGTATCACTATGGAAAGTAGTGCCATATCTTTATACTTCAAAGTGGCTAGAAAGAAGAAGGAGGACGAGCCGCCGGTATTAAACGAGTATCTCATCAATCTCATTGATTCGCCGGGGCATATTGATTTCTCGTCTGAAGTCAGTACAGCTTCGCGATTATGCGATGGTGCTATAGTAGTAGTAGATGTGGTAGAAGGTGTATGTTCTCAGACTGTTACAGTACTGCGACAGAGTTGGACGGAAAAACTGAAACCGGTGCTACTTTTGAACAAAATCGACCGCCTCATCACAGAACTACAGTACACCCCTAGTGAAGCATATACGCACTTGGCCAAACTCATTGAACAGGTCAATGCTGTAGTTGGATCTTTTTATATGGGACAGCGAATGGAAGATGACATGAAGTGGAGAGAGCGCTTAGAGAGCGGTAAAGAGCAGGGCGATTTCAGCGAGACTTCCGACGAAGATTTATACTTTGCACCGGAAAGAAACAATGTTGTTTTTGGAAGTGCTGTAGATGGCTGGGGGTTTAGTATTTCTCAGTTTGCTGCCATCTACGAACGGAAACTTGGAATGAATCGGGAGAAACTCGAGAAAGTTCTATGGGGTGACTATTACTTTGATGCGAAGACGAAAAAAGTAGTTACTGGCAAATATCTCAGAAAAACAGATGTTAATAGTGCCAAACTGTCTCGTCCTTTATTTGTTCAGCTGGTGTTGGAGAGTATCTGGGCAGTCTACGACTCGACTATCACCGAAAGGGATGATGAAAAGATCACCAAGATTGTGAACTCGTTAGATTTAAAACTTGGTCCCCGTGATCTCAAAACAAAGGATGGTTATGGGCTATTAACTACAATTCTGAACCAATGGATCCCCATGTCAAGAGCAGTATTGTTAAGCGTCATTGATCTTCTTCCATCTCCTGTCGATGCTCAAAAAGAGCGAATCCCATTTGTGCTTGAAACAACTCCTGGATATGATAGTATATCAAAGACGGTAACTGATAGTATGCTGGAATGTGACCGTCTTGGGCCACTGACGACCTTTATTTCCAAGGTCATTTCTGTTCCTAGCAGTGAAATTCCCCTTGAGAAACCCAAACCTAAAGCAGATGCTAGGACCAATGTCGAAGAGTTACGAAACCGGTCGCAACGAGCTCGTGAATTGGCAGCGGAAAATCAATCTGGTAATAGTACGTCTTCATCGTCGTTGGCTGATGAATTGGCCGAACTGGATATTGATCAGGAGGAGGAAGAAACAGATCCCGAAATTGCTATTGGATTTGGCCGAGTCTTTTCGGGAACTTTAAAAGTTGGCAAATCCTACTATCTTTTAGGACCCAAGTACAATCCTGCATCTCCTGAAGAGCACACTACACAGGTGACAATTACGGGACTTTATATTATGATGGGTCGAGAGCTCATTTTGATTGATGAGGCACCAGCAGGAAGCATAGTTGGAATAGGTGGATTGGATGGGAAAATTCTGAAAAGTGGTACTTTGGTAGGCAAACAAGGCGGCCCAAATTTGGCCAGCAGTAACAGTGTTGCTCAGCCTATTCTTCGAGTGGCCGTTGAACCGGTGGATCCTACCAAGATTCCTCAGTTGGAGCAGGGTCTCAAGCTTCTCAACATCTCAGATCCATGTGTTCAGGTTACGGTGAATGAGAATGGCGAGCATATACTGGCCACAGCTGGAGAATTGCACCTTGAACGATGTATCAAGGACTTGAAGGAACGATTTGCCAAAACCGACATTTCCTACTCGAAACCAGTTGTTCCGTATCGAGAGACTTTTGTGAAAGAAAGAAGTATACAGCTTGATGCAGATGAAACTCCTGGTCATGCTGAACGAGTATTGGGGGATTTCACTCTGGAATTCAAAGTATTGCCGTTGGAGCGTAATGTAGTAGATTACATTGAATCGAGCTCCAGTCTAATTGTGTCGATCAACTCGGAAGATGAGCATTACGAGAAAAGTCTCCAAGAGTTGAAGGAGGGTCTAAGGGACCGATGGAGCTCATCAGAGAACGATATCTGGAAAGACGTGCTGGACAATCTAGTTACGTTTGGTCCAAGAAGAAACGGGCCGAATATTCTTATTGATTCCAATAATTCGCTGGCTCGTAGGGTGTTTGCTGCAGATTGCCAGAAAGATAGAAGTCAATTTGAGGAGAATATTATTACCGGGTTCCAAATGGCCATGTTCAAAGGACCATTGGCTAATGAACCTATGGAAGGAGTGGCAGTATGGGTGAAGGTTGTTGGAGGGGAGAATGACGATGGTACTGTCGATGGTGCACTTTCGGGAAGAGCCATTTCTGCTTCGCGAGAAGCTATATATCAAGCTGTTTCAAGCTGGTCTCCTAGATTGATGCTTGCTACGTACCTGTGTGATATTCAGGCCACTGCTGAAGTTCTAGGTAAAGTATACGGAGTGATTTCCAAGCGACGGGGAAAGATTCTCACCGAAGAAATGAAGGAAGGCACTCCGTTTTTCTCGATTCATGCGTCGATACCAGTACAGGAAGCATTTGGATTTTCCGATGAGATTCGAAAGCGAACGTCTGGTGCTGCTAACCCGCAGTTGGTGTTTAGTGGCTACCAAATGCTAGACATTGATCCGTTCTGGGTGCCTACTACTGTTGAAGAACTTGAGCATCTTGGTGAGAAGGCAGATCGAGAAAATATCGCTCTCAAGTATGTTGTTGCTCTTAGAAAACGGAAGGGTTTGCCAGTTCTTCAAAAGTTGATTGAGAATGCCGAACGACAGAGGACCATGAAGAAGTAGACGACTATGATATGTTGAAGATGGGGGATAGTACAGGTGGGAATTATAGGGGAACCTGAAGAGAGATATACGGCTTTTATTAAGGACTTTGACTTTTATTAAGGACTTTGACTTTTATTAAGGACTTTGACTTTTATTAAGGACTTTGACTTTTATCAAGGACTTTGAATTAACAGGTGGACGGCATATTTAGATGATTTACCTTCCCATACTGTAGCTTGCACTATCACTCTGGTCACCAGTCCAACATGCCAATTCTATCTGAAGTGAGTATTTTAACGTCAACTCATACCGTCAGAGATAATGACCTCTGTAGAGTGAAATTATAGGAAATCTACATTCGTTATGTATTGTACCGTATTAAAAAAAATTCCTACCTCCTATTATCCGAAGGCCCGAAAAAGTGTGAATTTTCAAGCCATGTTTGGGTGGGGACTAACATCATCACTTGTACTAACATGATCTCAATGTTTCGAAGCCGAATCATAATAGCAACAATACGTGGAATGTCACGGGCATATAGCTCGGGAATATCAGAAAGTAAAAGCTTTTACGCTTTATTTCCGCAGACGTTCCCTAGAGGAGGACCGCCCAATTCGCCATTTGTCATAGATGCTCCGGCACTCCGGAAGGAGTTTCTTCAACAACAAGCAAAGGTGCATCCTGATAAAGCAGGCAGTGTAAATGCCAATCGAGATAAGTTGGAAGCTCTTTCTTCGGAGCTGAATATTGCATATAAAGTACTTTTAAATCCTTTACAGCGAGCAGAACACATTCTACAGCAACAAGGCATTGATGCACTTGCTGAGCGAGAATCTCTTGTAGATGAGGATTTACTGATGGACGTGCTAGTTACACGGGAGGCTATTTCCGAGGTTTCTACTAGCGAGGAGTTTGAAGAGCTTTTGAAAGAAAACAATTCCAAGATCGAGTTGGCAGAAGATATTTTGGAACGGGCATTCAAAGATGGGGATTTGGAGACCGCCAAGCTTGAAACGATAAAGCTGAGTTATTGGATGAACATAAAAGGACATTTATCGGAGGCAGCAGAGATGTTGGGATAGGATAATTTTGAATTGGAGGGTTTGAAGTTATAGAATCATTCATTTTGTTGATCGGCATGTCGCCGTTAGTAAATAGAACTATATGATATATGTCATTTGTGGGATTGTTCGCCATGATTTAGAGATTCGCGATGATTCAGAGGTTCTCGGTCACTTCATATCATCATCAGGCTTCAACATCTACTCATCTATACCCCCAATGAATTGATGCGATGGGGACAAAACAATGCCTACTGATCAGCTACGTGCCATTGCCCTTTGCATCTCAATTGATACATTGATCGATCTAACATAAGCTATTCATAAACATCCAGCTACAACTGTATAAAAGTGCTTCCCAGAAAACCATAAAAGATATGTACAAGTCCCCATTCATGCTTCATTCGTGTGTTTCATTACCTTTCCTTTCCGATTATTGCGAAAACGTCGGTTTTTTAATACCATTTTGCCCAAAGACTTAGGATAGGTAGACCATATGCAGAATTCCTCTATCGGAGTTTATAACTCTACTGGTCTCCATTCATGCTCACACTTACCATACTTTCGTTGTCTTCGTTTCGGTCTTCATCTTGGGGTTCCAAATCAGGATCGGCAACGGTAGCATCGTCGTCGTCGTCGTTCTCGCCTTCTTCACCGCTCAGCTTGATGAGATCTTCAGGGTTTTCCGGCTTTTCACGTAGCCATTTCATGCGAGGACCGCATTTTGAAAACTCGCTGATTTTGAAGCCAAAGATCTTGAGCTCAAACTGCTTCCACTTGCGTTTGGAGCAGGCCTCCTCCACTGCAGGGAAGTTCTTAAGAAACATGCCGGGGAACGACGTACCAAAAAAAGCACCGTCAATGTTGAGATAACGACTATTAGGGGGAACATAAATATCCATGCAGCAGGGGCAGAAGAGTCGCACTGTCTCGTACCCTGGAACGTCATGCCGGCCAATTGGCAGCAGAGCCATGCCGTCACAAAGATATCTAGGGCAAACACCAAACTGTTCGTTTTCAAACTTGAGGGCCATCATATGCAGACCCTGTCGGCACAGAACGAATCGGGCATGTATCAAGCCATAGAGGAGATCAGCCGATTGTTCGACCTTGGGAATGTCTGGAAGCTTGAGTGGCTGCTCAGGCTCCAGATCGAGAATAAGTTCTAAAGCAAACCGGTAGTTAGGCACAAGCACACTAAGACCTGTAAGGTTGAATTCGTCAGTCATGAATTCTTCCGGAACCTCTACGAAGTACTCGTGGCCGACCATAGAACAGAAATTGGTGACCCAGCTTTCGGCTGAAATCGAGCCTGAAGACGCATCGTCTTCTATAACATACTGGAGCTGATCATCATTTTCATCTTCGTCTCCTTCTTCCTCTTCTTCGTCCTGGTCAGGTTTCGTTGAGGTAGGTACAGTTTCGTCGAGTTTCTTGGAATCATTGGAGGGGTTGGACAGCCCTGTAGTGACAGCAGCCTGAGCCGACATGGTTTATATTTTGAAAATAAAAAAAGAAGCAGATAGTGTAGTGAAATGCAAATAAAAAGTGCGTGAATATCAGACTAGATGGCGATATGATCGGGGCGTGTAGGGCGGACGGTTGGTTTTTGGTTGGGCGCTTATGACTGATATGCGCAATGATTTATTATCGGTATTGATAATTGTTGTGTTTGTGTTTTACTTTGAATCACCTGACGATGATAACAAATCTACAGTGACTCAGTCGTTACTGTATGTTTCCAGCAAAGTCTCAGCAGATTGGCTTTGTGGGCTTTTCTATTACACTACAGCCTAGTCTGCTCGTGAGGTGAGGTGAGGAGGTTAAAGGAGTGGTGATGGATGGTGTATGTTTAGGACCTTAGTATTATGGTTTTGTCCCAACAGAGGTGCGGCTGAATCCACCCCACCAACACAACCCAAATTTTGGCACAGTGTTGTGGTTGTTGCTGGCGGCGGATTTAACTAGGTTTTAAACACAATCGATAGTCGATTCATCAACGAACGCAATGTCGCTGCTTGTTGGCATAGTGCTGCTGCTGCTGATCAGTCGACTGGTCAATTTGGCGGGGAAAACTTATATTGGAGAATTGGTAAGTAGAATTTTTGGGGACGGTAGAATGACTAGACGAGACGAGACGAGACGGATAGAAACAAGGGCGAGGCGATGATGTACTAATTATAAGGTATGGGATGTGTATCTGCAGATTAGTAGTACCAAAGATATAAAGCAGTTACGGTCTTTACAGCGGAAGGCAGTTGATCTGTATACGAAACGTGCAAATACCAGTGCCAAGGATGATTTTGTCAAATGGGCTAAACTTGATAGAGAGTATAACTCCACTAGGAAGGAGATAGCTACGTTGGGTAAGTTACATTGCGAGTGGAGAGGATGGTATGATATGATATGTTGGGGGTGATACGATATATTGATGTGAATGTGGACGTGGAGGTGACGAGATTGATGTGACGAGGTTGATGTGACGAGGTTGATGTGACGAGGTTGATGTGACAAAGTTGAGGTGAAGGTTGATGTGACAAGTTTGAGGTGACAAGTTTGAGGTGACAAAGTTGAGGTGACAAGTTTGAGCTGAATGTTGAGGTGATATGTTTGATGATTGATATCGTGGCATCCAGTTGGTGGACGTTGACTATGCTGTTTATTTGCAGCGCTGAAACTCGATGTGTAATGGCAATACAGTTTGTTGATTCGTGTTCAAGATAGATCGACATTCTTCTGAGGTCTAATATTGATGGCATGTTTGCAATGGATTGGCATGTTTACGATGGATCAGCGTTGTTTTTGATATCAAATGTGATCTCTGATATTGATATCATTGTTACTAATATCAAATGTGATCTCTGATACTGATAGCATTGTTGCTAATATCAAATGTGATTTTCAATACTGATATCATTGTTTTTAATATCAAATGCGATCTTCAATACTGATTTCATGGCTACGATGGGTCGAAAGGTTCCTCATAACCAACAGCCCTAATCCCCACATTTGCTTGCATATCGACATATCCTGACTTCATCAAGTCCGTGCTTCCTATATATCTCTTCCTGTTCTTTACTAACTCCAGGTGATACTGTTAATGCATCTAAAGCTCGATTTACTCGGGCTGTAGCTACTGTAATCTGGTTAACTACCACTGGTGTCAAGGTTTTCCTGCGAATTTACTATCGCAAATCGCCAGTGGTTTGGCTTCCTCGCGGAATATTCCCATATCCAATGCTCTGGGTGTTTTCCTTGTTTTCTTCTCCAGTAGGCTCGGTGAGTGTTACAGTATGGATCTTTATAGCTGATTCTGCTCTTGCTACATTGACATCAGTGCCTCTTGGAATATACAAACTGTATCGACAGGAATCTGTTAAGCAGAATGCCGTCAAACCGGAAGGTAAGCTGGACACCAAACTGGAAAAATCATAACGAGTAATGAAGCTAGACTAAAAAAAAAAGTTAGTAGAGATCATATACATTCATCTATCATGTCTAAATGAGCGGGAGTGAGTTCGGTGTTGTTGGTTGGAATGTGAGTTGATAAATCAATTATCACATCGACAATAACTATCAGTACCACCTTCTACCATCTTATCATCTTGAACTATCAATCACCTTCCACTATCAAACACATTCCACTATCAATCACCTTCCACTATCAATCAATTTCCACTTTCGATGACCCTCACACTCAACTGCCTTTCTAAAGTAAATCCGCATTAACTCCCCAGTTCAAAACGTCGTTGGCATTGTTGAAATCCTGAAAACTCATCTGACTACCTCGAGGTCCAAATCTCTTTTTCCTAGGGTCCAGAGCTCGACCTACAACGTCCAGTGATTTGAATGCGTGTGCCTCAGGTTCCAAGTTGGAATTGCCTTCTCGATAAGAATCTCTCAGCGATGAGCTCGATCCTCCTAAACTAAGTCTGCCGGATGCGGTGACTGAGATCTTCTCCAGACCCTTGTTGTTCAATAGCTTATCGGCAAGATAGTGTAGCCAAAGCACATTGGTTTTAGGACGAAACCGAGCCCAGTTGATTTCGGGTGCTTCTAGAGCATTGGATAGAGACGATGTTGAGAAGGACGGAAGCGAGTATAGTGAAGCTGAAGCTTGGTGGCCTACAGACTGATTCGTAGGCACAACAGCTTCCTCGGTTCTGAAACAGTTTCTCATGAACCGATAAACGTCGAATTGGTAATCTCCTTTTCCACGGAAAAAATCAGGATGGTCCAAGCGGGTGTGAAGAACTGCACCAGACTCATCAGTGGCCCGGGAAAGTGTATAGTCAATTAGACTGACCTGTAGTTGTCGTTGTTCCTGATGTTCGTCCTCGGGATCCTCTTCATCTTCAATGGAAAACTGAGCCAGAAGTTTTTGTGTTCTATCAAGGGTTTCATCTGAGCTCTTCCTTTCAGCGGACTTGGCTGTCTTTTTGCCTACATCAATAAGAAGATTTCCCCAGTGCAGATCTCGGTGTTCAAAATCGTACTTTCTCTCGGCCTCTGCCAGGTAGCCTACGGTTTGCCAGAAGATTGTCAATGCTTCTCTCCAGTTTTGCAGTTCAAAATGCTCCAAATCCGTGCCTCCATTGGACATGATAAATACACAGTAAAGCTGGTCATTGGCGAAGTAGTCTGGTCGATAATTGAGCGACTCTTTCTCAGAAGCATACTGGTCCCACAATGAAAGCAAGTATGGTGGATAATCGCCTTTCACCACTGTGGCATCCTGGATAGTTGCAAACCCATCCAGATGAGTGAGTAGTTTTGCTATTTCAAGTTCCTGGATGATATCTTTGATTGGCAGCTGATCCAGCTCTTCATTTCCAAATGGTATTATTTTATAGATAAGGTCTTTAGATTTCCACTTCTGTCGGAATACTTCCGAAAAAGACGCCTCTGCCAATTTGGTCATGTCAGATTTTGCCGTTACCTTGTCGATGTATGACGTGAAATGTTGGATTCTGGCAGTGCTGCATATGTTGAGTAGCCTTTTCAATATTGTCTCCTGATACTCCTCTACTGGCATTGCAACTGTTTCGTTGGCTTCAGTTCGAGAAAGGCTCCATAGCGAATTGCTGTTTCTGAGCTTATTATGAAGCTTTTCTCTGGAGGCTTCTACTGGGGTTGGTAATGAGATCATCGATCGGTCAAACTCATTAGTAGCTGGTGATGAAGTGGTGGATTTTCCCAGAAAAGATCGTCTAAATAAAGGTGCAACAGGAGATCCTGATCCACTTGAGTGTGAATTGGTCCGAAAAAAAGAGCCGCTAGGCGATAGACTTTTAAGAGACTGTTTGATATCAAGTAAAGAAGACTTTCTGTGCAATGCATGCGAGATGGATAAGCTTGGTTTATGAGAGAGTTTATGTTTAGGCGAGGGGGAGTGCTGTGATTTTGCCTGATGCTGTTCGAACTGATGGTATTGTCGTTGCTGCTGCTGTTTTTCTCGATGTTGCTGTTTTTCTCGATGTTGCTGTTTTTCTCGATGTTGCTGTTTTTCTCGATGTTGCTGTTTTTCTTGATGTTGCTGTTTTTCTTGATGCTGCTGTTGTTCTTGATGCTGCTGCTGTTTGTGCTGCTGCTGCTGCTGGAATTCAGTGCTGAAATGGTCCTCAATATTGATCAAAGGAGATGGGGCTGAAATAGCAGTTTTGGTGACTTTTCTGTATTTCATAAATCCATCTTTCTTGAAGTTGAGAATTTGTCTGCCAAACCCAATGCTGCTTGGAGACAATGGAATGTCCTGTTCAACAACTGGGGCTTTAGAGTTGAACGAACTCGAACTATTGGCAGATGCAAAAGATCCTGTATCCGAGATGGGGCTTTCACCGTTGAGCGGTGGAGTGGTTTTGTAATTGATCATGGGTGCCATGTAAGAATTATCGGAATTGGCCAAGAAACTTCGGCGGGTATCGGTAGAAGATGCGCCAGAGAAGGACGATGCAAATGATGAAGTGCTGTGGTTTGGTCTACTAAAGATCGCGTTCAACCGAGTATTGTTTTCAGGTTTCGGCTGAATTGTAGATGCATCCGACATGTAGCTGTAACGCTTAGCATCTAGCTGATTATCGGCCGAGAGTTGAAACGAACTGGAGCTTTTCCCAGACGCAAAGCTTGACAATGACATACTGGTAGAAATAACATTTGTACTCTCAATAGCAGGGGATCCTGATGAAGAATTGGATCCATGACTACTCAAGTCGTGGAAGGAATCCGGGAGAATGTTGGCGCCAACCACGTCGTCATCGTTGTCTCCTTCAATATCAGTTCCCCACTTTTGGATTTCCAGACTGGTTTTTTCTTCCCAGGACCGATTTGCTTCATCTTCTTCAGCATCGTCTGTAGGAAGTTCCAGAGGTGTAAAAACCGATACTGACGATTTGGTTCGGTGGTGAATAAATTGCGCGGAGGCAGGTGAGCCGGGGAACACTTCACTCAGAGGACTTTTAGACGCTGGAGACGCGGTCTTTGAAGATTTCAACGAGGTGTTCTGGTTCTCTGAACCAATTGGTGGTTGATTTTCATCAGGTATCTCGACATTTGGTACATCCTTTATGGGGGATCTCGAGTCGCGTTTGTTGACTGCTTGTGCCCATAAGTCCTCATCTCTTTTGTTTTGAATCATCAGAGACCCTCTATTCGACTTGGCTTTCTTCCCATAGGTCTTTGCAGTACTACTGAACGACTGGAATAGAGAAGAAGAACGATTGTGACCGAAGAGTCTGCTCTTCCTTGGACTTTCAGTCATCAGATCAACCGGTTGCGTTCAGGTTAGTGTGGAGAATGACGTCAACGAAGGTAGACAGGAAGATGAAGTAAAAGAAAGAAAACAAAGATAAAAAAGAAGGAACAATGTGGAATATCACAAATAGTATCACCAATAACCGTATGGAAGCTACGCCACTAAACCGCTTGAGTGCTGTTCTGTGCTGTGATGGGGAAATAACTTGCAAAGTTAAGTTGGTGGTGCAGAAACAGGGCAAACAATACAAAATTCAGCCATGCCATGCCTAAAAGTAAACAGTGCGTGTGTTTGTAGCGACGAGTTGGAGAAACACAGAACAATCAAACGACACGAAACGCAACTGCGCAAGGACGGGGGATTAATGCAGTAGTTTATTATTATGGTTATTATTATTGCTATTATTACTGCTATTATTACTGCTATTATTATTCCTGCACAGATTTGATCCTGCTGCACTTGCTATGCCTCTACTAACTTAGACAAAAAAACCCTTACTTCTATGAACCTTTTACTCTAGAGCTATGCATGGTTGTCCCCTTACTTTCAGTTTGAATGAATGGTTGGTCGGGTTGTATATATTAACATGTTGCTCAACTTCGTGTTTATGAACATATCTACTTGATTCAATCTGATACGCTGTTTTTGCGTTCCAACTACTCGGAGTTCATGCACTTCATGCTATACTCATTTATCACAGTCCACAGTTCACGTACGTGTATGTTCGGCGCGACCTGCTTGCTGCCCGTAAATTGAAAAAAAAACTTTAGTTGATGCATGGCATTGCTGCACTTCTGCACTGAGAGTCACGTGACTAGCCTATACAAATGAAACTTGCACTTGCACTTGCACCAGCGAGTAGGCAGGGGGTTAATTCTTCGAGTTTAAACTGTGGGCTATTTAGCACTTTTGCTGATCTGCAGTTTGCGCGAGTATATTGTGAGAGTCGTGTTGTTGGTTCAACTCTGAGGTCTAGAAACTTTGTATAACGGGTGCGGGCTAGATTTGCTTTACAAAGTGGATCTTAAGTGGACAATGGATCTTAAGTGGATCGTGCAAGTACCACAAATTGAGTATAATAGATCGGTGCAAGGTACTCCAAACGGCAACGGAATGGACGTAAACAACTTTGGTTTTTGAGATTTTAAAGTGCTCTTTCCGTTCCGCTATGCCATGTATGCCGAGAGAACAATTGGCCGAAATTCAATTATACCTTCTCTGGCCCTGACCAGCGTCAAACTTGCGGTTACTTGCCGCTCCTTGCATCATGCTGACTTTCCTGCAAGTACTTGGGTGCAGGTACTTAACATCTTGCTTGGGTGCGGGAGGTAGTGGGGCGTCCAACGTTTTTCGATATCTATTGTAGATCCATCCCAGTAAGGATTAAATTGTAGCGTATCGAGTGTATTTAGAAAGTGAGAAGAAAGTCTATATTTGTATTCGCGGGAAAAAACCTTAGCAAGTCTGTTGCTGGTTAGTTGATTGATTGATTACAGGTAGGTGTTTAATAGTTAGGGTTAAGATCGCGAAGTTACGGCTATGGCTACCGTTACGGTAAAGCATCCGAAATTCATTTCAACTAGAGTGGGCGAATGATATATTTGAAAATGCGCAGAACATACCAAGATTGGACTGGGGCATAAAATCACGCCTCTGAATTGCTAGGTTTAGATGCCGGATACACTGAAAAAGAAGTCTTTACCGATACCAAAGAGCCGACTACAAAACATTATTACCAAGATTAGTGAGATAATTGATACACATCTAAGACTATGTTTGAAAGGCTCTGTCAGGTCAGATGATTGTCTTATCCGATCTGATCTGATCTGGTCTGATACGCCTATAATAAATAAATACCCCTGCTTTAGGATCCTAGATGGATCGGATCACAGGTTTGGCAGGATCCCAGGGCCCTTGGATCTCATTCTTGTACTTTTGAAGACCCAGAAACCATCCAGGAAATACAAATGTCACCATCATCTGGACCACCAGCCATAGTAATAAAGCCCACAGACCCCCCATGATGTATAAGCCACTATCGCTTGTAATCAGAAGAATCGCCAGAAGAATCATATGAGCTGTTTTTGAAGACGTACGTGTCCAGAGGGCAAAAGTGGGAAGAACCCCGAACATTTGAATAGAGTAGAGCACAAAGCAGAACACCGCCATGGTGTTGGGCAATCGAGATGCCAGGACAATTGCAGCAGACAGGGCCAAATTGGTACTGAGCATCTGCTTGAACTCCTTTTTACTATCGTATGAATAATCGTAGAAAAACACATTGGACAGGCATAGCCAGCAACTGAGAGACCAAATGGAATCGCTGCTGGTACTCAGAGTCAGAGACTTGAGAACTGGAGACAGTGCAAAGAGCGTGAAAAGTATCAGCAATGACGATTTCAATGTAGTTGCTCGACTGGTTTTGTTGAGTTCTCCATTTCTAGTCCTGAAGTCCCAGATGATATAGCCTGCAGTAGTGATTGCAGAACTTCCTGATGCAAACCATACAGGCTCCCATCCATGGTTGTATATGCCGAGAAATACAATGGCAAAGAGGACTACTGTACAAAGATGTACCAGGATTACTGAGGAATCTGCTACCTGGTTCCAGTAGCTATATTGACGAACATTAGAGTTACGTTTGAGCTGCGATAAGAATGAACTATCGACGTAATTGTCTGGAAACGGCTGTTTCACCCATAGAAGCTTGCGCCATATCGGTGGATATGGAGAAGAATACCCCGATGCAATGCCAATATCTGGCGATGGTGAAGGAGAAGGTCGTTCGGGGACTTCCATCTCATTGGACGGCATTGGTCAACGTGATGATCTGGCGTGTGAGGATCGTGGGGGGGGGAGGGCTGCAAGTAAATAGTTCCCAACTTTCACAGTAAAGAAAAAAAGCAGAAAGGAATATTCGGGTAAGAACTTTAGATGGAAGTAACAGTTATTGGTTTTAACAGTCGTGAATTACTGATTTTAGAAAAAAAATTTAGATTTGTTGCAAAAAATTAAGCTAACTACAGCACCTTCTGTTCCCATATGGTCACCCACTATAGTACTGTGTAAGGCTCTCAGATGCTTGAATAGGACTGATCGGACGGGAAGTCTTATTTTCATCTGGATATGGCCGTAGCTGAAAATATATTTTTTATAATAATTTTATAGCGTATTGTAAATCACGTGACACTATCACGTGATGTTTGGTACCTTATCAAATTTCTAGAAATAAAGTGATTGTGTATTGTGTAGATAAAAAAATACCCAGCTTTTGGTAATAGTAAAAAAATTAGGTGAACTACAACACCTTCTGTTCCCACATGGTCACCCACTGTAGTACTGTGTAAGGCTCTCAGATGCTTGAATAGGACTGATCGGACGGGAAGTCTTATTTTCACCTGGATATGGCCGTAGCTGACGGAGGTTCTTTCGCGCTTTACTTAGGGCAGCGATCTTGATAGTGATTACGTAAGCAAGCGATTGCTAAGGGATCCTCACTCATGCAGATCAATCCTGGCGTCTAATTGTTATAAATACCAGCATATATATTTCTAACGTTATGTTGTTTGATCTAACCTACCATCTCTTATCGTTAATCTCTGTAGCTGATTTTTTTTGGTGATCGTATTTTTTCAATTGACGCTCTTTTGCAAGTCTGTAAATCTAAAACCATCTTCTACACAGACCCCACCCAGAGCCAATCGGAGCATCCCATTTGGTTCGGGCCCGAACTAGCAAGCGCCCGAAACAGCCTATATATTCTCGACAACTTCACTCTACTCCACTTTAATTTATTTTCACCACCTTGTGGTATATACAGCCCTCTACTAAATTGTATTGTTCGAGTAATAATGGTTTCTTCAGGTGTTCTCGAGAATCCCCATGTTCTCTCCAAGAAACTGAAGCCCGCATCATCGGCACCTAGCAGAGACTTGCCTACTGTCAAAGTACCCACAACAACCTATAGCTGCCAAACATGTGCACGTAGAAAGATCAAATGCGATAGACTTGTACCAAAATGTTCTAGTTGTTCTAAGAATGAAACAGAGTGCATCTACCAAGCACCACCACCGCGGCGAAAGAGAAAGAGACCAGATAGTGTGCACCAGCGCTTGGAGGAGTATGAACGTACTCTAAGGGAAAATGGACTTCTTAAAACTGAAGAAGCAGCAGACACAGGTCAAAGTGAACAAGAAGCTGCTATCAAGGAATCTAGATCTCCAGATACCGGGAAAATGCTAGCAGGTAATGGCAAGTCGAGGTACATTGACAGTAATCTGTGGTTAGATGCAGGAGAATCCAATTTACAAGAGATTTCCGATGAACCGCAGAATGACCTGTATTTTCCAGTAGGGAAAGGAGACCTGGTCGAAGATGACATTTCCAGTGCGATAATGGGAATTTCCCAGAACTTGGCCGACTGCCATCCCAGTCACGAGCATGCCATGAAACTATGGGGAATTCATGTTCGGAATGTCGAGCCTCTGTGCAAAATCCTGTATATTCCTACGACCGAGAAATTGGTTGATTCCGTGTCTAGACAGCCGGCTATTGCTTCCCAGACCGATGAATGTCTGCTGTTTGCCATTTATTACTTTGCTGTGTTCTCCATTACTGATGAGGACTGCCAGCGTGAGTTCGGGTATACCCGTGCAGGTCTCATGTCAAAATACCAGTGTTCATTTCGGCACGCTTTGGTAAATGCATCGTGGCTGAAAACCACAGAAATGCCAGTTATTCAGTCGTACGTGCTTTTCTTGATTGCAATGCGTACTCAAGTCGACCCTCACACGTTCTGGATATGGACTGGAATTGCTATTCGGATTGCTCAACGCATGGGACTGCATCGTGATGGTGAGAATATGGATCTTCCTCCGTTTGATGTTCAAATGAGACGACGATTATGGTGGCAACTACTTCCTCTTGATAGCTATGCAGGTCAGATTTCAGGTACCGGGATATCAATTCCCCCCAATAGCTGGGATACAAAGCAACCTCTGAATGTGAATGACGACCAGATTTATCCTGGTATGCTGCATCAGCCAGAGGAGCAGAAAGGGGTTTCGGATATGATGTACTATCTTGCAAAGTCGGAGCTTTCGAATTTCTACACCAGGATGGGGGTCAAAATGAAAGACGTTGGCGGGTCAATTCACTTCAGAGCCAATGACGATCTAGAGAATCGCATAAATGAGGTTGAAAGCAGAATTGAAGCAAAGTACTTACGATACTGTGATATTGTTAACCCACTACATGTATTAACTCTTGGTATTGTGAGGTCTGCAGCAAGGGCCGTTCGACTGCGTATCAGAATGCCAGGCTTGGGCAATCGGAGTATCGATGATAAAACTAGAAGGGAATTATGTGTTTTGGCGCAGAATATTCTTGATACTGATATTGCGCTTTATAACAATCTTAGTCTACGTCATTTCCAATGGCAAATAAAGACATTCTTTCTATGGAATGCGCTAATGTGCATACTGAACAGCATAGCAAAGAGAGCCATATTTTCTGATGCAGAGGTTAATAAAGTATGGGATACTTTATCACAGGTGTATTCTCATCATCCTGAAATTCTCGAGAGAAGAACTGCTCTTCAGGTTATTGTTGGAAAAGCCACGTTAAGGGCATGGGTTGCAAGTCCGCCATCCAATTGCGCGTCTGAGCCGTCCTTTATTTCGATCCTGTGCGCTCAGTACGGAAATAAGATCATTAAACCAGATATAATGGGTGGTGTTAACACAGGTAACAATGATTTTGACAGCGGGTCTATTTCGCTTGATGCGCTATTCTCCAGTCTCGAAGGAAAAGCGAACTCCAATATTAATGACAATTCTATGCTGCAGCTTACCGACTGGCTTCTTTGGGATTAGTGGGATTTTTTGGGGGAATTTTTTTTTCAGCTACGGTTTACTTTGAACAAGCACAATGGCTTACGTTTCGAATTTTATGATATTTGTTTCTCAACTATGTGAGATCTGTGGTACCTATGAAATGAACCATTTTATAGTTGGTCAAGGATATTTTTCATGGCCTCTGCATAAGTGGTTGTACCAGATACCACATTTTCAGTTGCAAGAGCGGCCTGCCACAGCATTATTCCACCGAAATAAGGTGACGAGGAGATACTTCTTACAGTGCTGTTCACTGTGTCAACAGAGTTGTAGCCCGAGGTAGCTGCCCACTTGCTTCCAGGCTGACCCAAGAAAAGCTTGATGTTGGAATTGTAGGCCTCGTTCTCGGCCATGGCAAGCCATTTATCCCAATTGAAACCGCTGGTACCGAGATTGCATTTATTTGCGTAGAACTGAACAAAGGCAAAATCCACATCGGATGTTGTCAACGGCAGGAAGGTTGAAGCATCGGGATACGGGCACTGAGGAGCCATGGAGATGTAGTACTCATCGTCTCCAAAGTACTCACGGAGTTTGGTGAAGTGAGCAGCATATCCAGCACTATTACCGTTTTCGATATCATAGTCAAGACCGTCTAGAACAGCATCACCAAAAGGTCGGAGATCAGACTCACCTCCTAGGAAAGTGTTCCACAAGTCAGTTGCAACATCCTCTGCATGAGTATCATTTGCAAAGCCGTACATATCATGGAAAATATATCCAAGACCTCCACCAAGGGACAAAAAGACCTTCTTGCCCAGTCCCTGGCACTTTTTGATATCTGCTCCAATATCAGGGCAGGTGAGGAGCTTGGAACCTGGAAAGGTAGTGGTACATTGGTCAATGACCAGGTTGAAATCTCCGCCAACTCCAAACTTGTCCAAGAAGGCAATGACAAAAACGTCACCGATATCGTTTTCACAGTATTCTCCAAGAGAAAGTTCGGGTGCGGCAATCTGGAAAATATTGGTACTAGACCCCCAGTACATGACCAGGGCGTTGTCTGGAACTGCGGCCAGAGCCCCTGAAAAGAGGCCAAAAACAGAAAGGATAATCAACCAGGTGTCCATTTTTTTTCCGTTCGACTTTTATTTGATTTGAATTTACTGGTTGACCAGCTGGAATCAAATGTGATATTTATACCATAAAACCAATCTCGGAGTCTCATATGAAACCCACATGATTTCGGCTGTGAAACCCCACTTGGCAGAGTGATTTATGAACTATAACAATGTGGAATGTCGTGGGAAATTGGAGTTCGGTATATTAACCTGAGATAACGTCGGCGTGGTTTCTTTTTTGATTAATATTACCCCTCTGTTCTCGGAAGTATTTCGTCGGCTGCTTACGTTATCGGGGGGGAACCACAAGATCATTTTTGGGGGGTGAAATACCCAAACAGAAAAACTCCGTGTCATTAAGTAATGCCGGAATCAGTCAATAATACACCGCAGAGTCGCCCGGCTTTTTAATCTATTTCATCAATAGTTATTCCTGGGAATTTGCGCTTGGAATTCAATTCTAGAAAACAATTGACAAGTTCGGAAAATGATTGACGTTGATCAAGTACTCGACAAGCTGACTCTCAAAGAAAAGTGCAACATCACCTCTGGAAAGGATTTTTGGCATACTCTTGATTTGCCAGAGCATGGAATTCCGTCGATCCGTACATCTGATGGTCCAAATGGTGTAAGAGGAACCAAGTTTTTTGACGGTGTTCCTGCCGCTTGTTTTCCCTGTGGAACAGCCTTGGGTTCGACGTGGGATACAGCCCTGATTCATGAAGCGGGTGTGATAATGGGCCAAGAGGCTAAGGCCAAGGGAGCACATGTTCTTTTGGGCCCTACGGTGAACATTCAGAGATCACCACTTGGCGGAAGAGGGTTTGAGTCGTTTTCTGAGGATCCAACACTTAGCGGAACTCTAGCGGCATGTCTGATCAATGGTATCCAGTCGCAAGGAATTCAAGCGTGCATCAAGCATTTTACTGGTAATGATCAGGAGCATCAGAGACTATCTGTTGATGATATTATGACTGAGAGAGCATTAAGAGAGATTTACTTGCTGCCTTTCCAGATTGCGGTGAGGGATGCCAAGCCTGGGGCAATTATGTCTGCGTATAATAAAATCAATGGGATTCATTGCAGCCATAATGCAAAACTTTTAAGTGATATTTTGAGACAGGAATGGAAATGGGATGGTCTGGTCATGTCCGATTGGTTTGGAACTTATACTACGGGAGATAGTATTAGTGCAGGACTTGATCTGGAGATGCCAGGGCCTTCGTTGTGGAGAGGCCAGCTTTTGTATGAAAGTGTCAACAATAAGGTTATTAAAGAAGCTGTTGTTACGCAAGCTGCTAGACGGGTATTGAATTTGGTCAAGAAAGCTACGGAAGAAAGCGGAATAAAGGACGATAGTGAGAATGCCCGTGATATTCCTGAAACACGCAAGTTTTTGCGAGAAATTGCCGCAGATTCTATTGTGGTTCTGAAAAATGAGAATGGAATTCTTCCCTTGGACCCTAACCAGTCTGTGGCTGTAATAGGCCCTAATGCCAAGATTTCGACCTTCTGCGGTGGAGGTTCAGCATCTTTGAGGCCTTACTATTCGGTTACGCCATATGATGGTATAGCTGGAAAACTTCAGAAAAATCCTGTTTACTCCTTGGGTACTTCGACGTACAAGGAACTGCCGCCTCTTGGAGCCAATCTTGTGAATGACAAGGGAGAAAAGGGCTTTACCATGAGAACTTACAATGCTCCTCGATCGGACTCAAACAGGAAGCTGGTGGATACTCGTTATTTGCAAGAGTGCAACATGTTTATGCCAGATTATTATCCCCCTGATATAGAAGATGGGTACTTTTATATTGATATTATTGGCTATTTCACTCCGGAGGATGATGGAGAGCATGAATTTGGAGTTTGCGTCAATGGCTCAGCAAAATTGTACATTGATGACGAGCTGGTGGTTGACAATGAAACTAAGCAGACTGCTGGAACATCGTTCCTGGGGTCTGGAACCATTGAGGAAATTGGCAGGAAGAGTTTGGTGGCTGGTGTGAAGTACAAGGTTACATGCTTTTATGGCTGTTGCAAGACATCTACACTTCCTCAGACTCTTGGATTATCATTTGGCGGTGGTCTACGAGTAGGTTGTATAAAAGACCTGGGACATGAAATCGAGACTCAGAAGGCTCTTGAAATAGCCAAAACGGTGGATACTGTGATATTATGTGTAGGTTTGAACTCAGGATGGGAATCAGAAGGATTTGATCGAGAGGGAATGGCTCTGCCCAATAAGCTGGATGATTTGATCAGCAGAGTGGCATCAGTGAATCCTCGTACAGTTGTGGTTAATCAGTCGGGTACTCCCATCACTATGCCCTGGCATGAAAAGGTCTCGGCAATTCTACAAGCTTGGTACGGGGGCAATGAGACGGGAAATGCCATTGCCGATGTTCTTTTTGGAGACAAGAATCCCAGTGGTAAGCTTCCGTTGTCTTTTCCTATTAGTCTTCGAGATAATCCCAGTTATCTGAATTTTGGGGCGCAAAATGGACGAGTACTGTACTCAGAAGATGTGTATGTTGGCTATCGGTACTATGAGAAACTTGAGCGACCGGTTCTTTTCCCTTTTGGATTTGGTTTGTCTTATACGTCTTTTAAACTAGGGCCTGGTCAATTGGAAGGGGATTTCAGTGGATTTGTAACCAACCCCGAGGCTGCTTTGACGGTACGAGTGCCGGTAGAAAACACTGGACCCAGAGATGGAAAGTGCATTGTTCAAGTTTATATAGTTCAAAAGTCGTCATCCATCATGAGACCCGAGAAGGAACTCAAAGGTTTTGCCAAAGTGAACATGTCTGTGGGCAAAATAAGTACGGCAGAAATCACAATGCCACTCAAATATTGTACGTCATATTGGAACGAGTATACTGAGTCGTGGATTGCTGAGAAGGGTACTTATACTGTTTGCGTGGGTCAAAGCAGTGATGCTATTGAATGGCAAGCACCGTTCATCATCCCAGACACAGTGTATTGGAATGGAGTTTGAAACATGTTGCAGCCTTACAATTATAGTTTATTTTAAACATTTGTAGAAATTTTACAAAGTATTTCAACCAATTACGTTAATGCAGCCAAATGATGCAGCACAGACCAGAAATGTGAGCCGCTTGGCACGCACTAACGGAATTATATTTTTACTACCCACTCCCCACAAATGCCAAATTATGATTTTCTCCTTCAAAATGCACACCACTGATGAGGTCGATTTGTCTGTGAATTTCGCTGGAACCATTAAAGCTCCAACAGCATGTGACACTTGTCGAGCTCGCAAAACCAAATGTATTATGGAAGGAGCTAGAGAACTGGGATGCAGAACATGTCGAAGATTAAATGTTCCCTGTGTTGTTGGTGGCCGTAGAGGGCGAGGTCGAGGAAAACGCCCTTATCCTTTGAGGGTCCACCGAAAGGCACAAGACTCGAATAGTTCTTGCGAAGATAAAAAGTCGATTGAAGAAGAAACACCGTTCAACGTACTGCCGCAAATGTGTAATCGAGCTTCGTTTGAGCTATCTACAGATCTGTTATGTCCCAGGGCAGTGTTTGACGAGCTCATGCGAGTCTATCTCATGAACATATACCCGCTTTGTCCTATAATTCATAAGCCGTCTTTTATAGCGGACCTTACAGCTAAGAGGGAGACGAAAGATGCTTCGTGGTTTGCCATGTTGATGAGTATATGCGGGCTGGTGTTGAGCACTGTTCCCCGCAAATTCTACCATTATCAGGAGATAGCGCTATGTGAACAGCTGGAATACATGCCGTATAAGTCTAGCAAGGAGATGTACGAGAAGTGCTATGAATATGCTTGGATAATCGAAAGCTCTTTGTTGGTTAAGCAGCATCGCATTACTCTGACTAACTGGACTACTACATTACTGCTAGCAATATCAGACCATTACCTAGAAAATAGCGATGCCCGGGCGACAATTCTGGCAGAACAGGCTGTAGGATATGCTAAAGCCCTTCAATTGCATAAGTATCCTGAGGGATATGAGGGCCATAGCATAATAGAAGTGGAGCTTCGCAAACGAGCTCTGTGGGTGACTTTCTTCAAAATTTATACAGATAAGTCGTTCAACCCTACTTTTCGCATTCTGGAATCAAACCAGTTTGGTATAACAGATCCCACTCCTTTCATGCCCTTAGAGGTGGATGATGAATTTCTCACCGACACAGAGGTATTGCAGCAGCCCGCCGATCAACAGTCTCTTCTTTGTGGATTTGTTGCAAACGTCAAGGCTCACATGTGTCTTGAAAGTTTTATATCTTCGCGATGCAAGAATCACATGCAGATTCCTACTGTTGTAGTTGAGGAGCTGGAGCTTATAAGGCTGATAAACGAGACTGAGAAACTCACTGCAGAACTGCCGCTCGAACTAGCTGCCTGGACCGGCAAAACCGACATTGATGCTTTACAGGATGCTCCGTTACAAGAAACTTCATGGTCGCAGCATATTCTGAAAGAATCAGAGCAATGCTGGTGTTTTGATTCCCCTGAGATATTAAAAAGACAACTGGAATCTCAAAGAGCTAATATTCATGTCACGGGACTCTGGGTCAAATGCATTTTATTGAAGAGTCTAGAGGATGTCTATAACGGTAATGAAGGAGGAAAGGAAGGTATTGATAAAATCTCGAGAATGAGAGAAGAGATCTGTCTGGATCTTCTGAAAATTCTGGGGAATATTTCAATGCAAAATTTGGAGCCAAATGGACTATCGCTTATAGTTAAAATCCGGACGATGGCGGCCAGTCTGCTGGGCCAAGAGTCCAGGTCGGCAGTTCTGTCTCAAGCTGAGGCATTGGTATCTAAATTTATTGGTCTTATGGTTCGACTTGAATTAAATCGAGGAGCAGAATTGGATCAGGAGTCATGGACTAGTAATAATTTTGAGGTTGTGGATTAGAAAAACACTGGGTAGAATGTGATACCGGTGTAATAACTAGATGAACATGGGTAGAATATATTCTGTACAACAACTACACGTATTTTGGTAGAATATTATGTCTGTAAAATTACTATATTTATTTTGGTAAGATGATTTGTATGTGTAATTACTAGAAGTATTTTGGAAAAATATTTTGTATGTGTAATTACTATGTATTTTGACAAATATTTTGTATGTGTAATTACTATGTATTTTGACAAATATTTTGTATGTGTGATAAATGTATTTTGGTTATATTTTGTATGTGTAATTTTATGTGCAATAATGTATTTTGGTTATATTTTGTCTGTGTAATAAATGTATTTTGGAAAAATAGTTTTCATGTGAAATTACTAGATGTACCGGTAAATATTTTGTTTATTCCATATATTCCCAGTGTTTAGTTATAATATAATGCCCTGGTTCAATTTTAAGCTTGCCGGTAGATTATTATTATCGATATCTTGAAATGATGGCATGGCCATTGGCATACTCTCAGCTCTCAGGTCTAGAAAGCTTTCATTGATTTTTCGAATAAGTTCCTGATAAAATACTTTGTAGCCTTCACCAGTCAAATGAAGTCCATCAGAGAACAGATGTTTAACTGGTTGAGCCTTTACACTGCTCATATCGGAGTCCCACCCGACAGATTTGAGAAATCCAGTCCACAAGTCTACAAAGGGACACTTGAGCTTTTTGGCGGATTCTTGAGCAGCCTTGGAATATTGAAGCAGAGTCAATGTATCTCGAGGGTTTGGTTGCTCGGTAGTATGGATTTCGTCACAAATAGCAGGACCAACAATAATCAGCTTACTTCCCGACTCGAGTATTGTTTTGCCAATGTATTCCAAGTTTTCCTTGTATCGGTCAATAGACACATGATGATGAGGGGCCAGTTTCTGCGAGGCAGAATCATTGGTGCCAAAAAATACTACCACCAATCGGACTTGACTGATTCCCGAGTTTTCGCAGTGTAACATTTCCTTCGTCATATATCTGGCGTACTCTGAGTTGTACCCTACATATCCGCGAGAAATGACGTCCAACCTTCTCTGGTAGTCATTTTGGAGAGCAGGAGCTAGGGCGAAACCGACGGGATTGGAAGATCCTTCAATAATGGAATCGCCGAACAAAATGATCTTGTCTTGATTCATAGTTTGCGAACTAATAGATATCTGGGTACTATATTGACAGGGTGGTATTTTGTTATCTACTTGATAGCGGCTTTTATGAACAAACTAGTGAATAGTACTAGCTGATATCTGGTGTGACATATCGGTGTTATTTAATGCGGCGTCGGTACTTTTTCATATCCGTCCGGGGATCACACTTTTAGTGCGGCGTCGGAGTCTTTTCCCCAGTGGTGTGAAGTCCTATCAGACACCCCCTAGTGTTTGCAACTGTACCCCGCACATCTACTGGCCAACCTTTGTACGCGGTTATAGTATATAATGGAGCTAATAGATGCACACTATTAACCAGAGAAGAATTAAAGAGAAAATTAAATTGAATTCAATTCAAAGGCAATCTGACAAAAATGTCCTCGGCCGTTGTGAATGAAAAGATTTCAGCAGACCAACAAGATGTTGTAGGCAGCTCGGAAGAAAGCCCAAGATTAACCTTGGAGCAGGTGTTGGTGGATAAGCCAAAATTCTTTGGAAGAGGAATGATGAGCCTATACTTGCTATGCTTACCTGTGTATTTCTGCGCTTCGATGAATGGCTACGATGGCAGTTTGATGAGCAGTATTTACACCATGCCGGAGTTCATTGAAAGGTATGGTATTGATACTAGTAATACCGGTCTTATGTTCAGCATGTACTACCTTGGATCTACCGTTGGTGCTTTTTTTGTATGGACTTGTGATATTTTCGGCCGAAAAATTACTATTCAGATCGGCTGTTTAGGCATTATCGTGGCTACCATTGTCATATCCACTGCTAGAAACTTGTCTGTCATTATAGGCGGTAGGTTTCTATTAGCTTTTTTTGTTGTTCTTGCAAATACTGGCGCTGGTATCTATTTGGTGGAAGTGGCCCCACCTCACCTTCGAGGTAGAGTAGCTGGTATTTACAACTCCATGTGGAGCATTGGAGCCATTATAGCGTCTTTTACAGCTTATGGATGTACTATTCATCACTCTGGTACTCCTTTGACTTACAGGTTACCACTGTGGTTCCAAATGTTGATGCCAGGCCTAGTCCTGATTTTCACGGTGTTTCATCCAGAAACTCCTCGATACAATGTCGTGAAAGGGAACATCGATAGTGCTCGAGACTTTCTGGTTAAATACCATGTGAATGGTGATCCGAATCATCCACTGGTAGATTTCGAGCTGTCTGAAATGATAACTTCAAGCGAGAGCACTACTGTATCCAGCTGGAAAGAGACCCTTGATGTTCGCCCGCTTTTCAACACCAGAGCAAACATTCATAGAACTTTTATTCTTATAGCTTTTGCATGGTTTGGTCAGTTTTCGGGCAATAATGTTGCCAGTTATTATCTACCTACAATGCTGCAAGCTGTGGGAGTAACTACAACTAAGACCAAGATTCTTCTCAATGCCATCTACAATGTGGTAAGTTGGGTATCCGCTCTTGTTGGAGCATATGTTCATGATTATGTTGGCAGACGAAAGATGTTTATGGGATCAATCCTTGGTATGAGTATTTGTATGGCTATAGTTGCTGGCACTACAGCTTCCTACGAACATAGCGGCAGTAATGGTTCATCGACTGCCAGTATTGTATTCATCTATTTGTTTGGCGTCATTTATACTCTTGGATTCATTGTCCAGCCTCTTTATCCTGGAGAAATCACCCCGACTAGTTTGAGAGCAAAGGGATATTTTATTTCGCAGGTATTCAGTGGAATTGCTAGTTTTGTCAATCAATATGCTGCACCATCCGCTATGGAGCATATCAGGTACTGGTTTTACGTGTTTTATGTTTTTTGGGATTTAATTGAGGTAGCTGTGATTTATTATACCTTTGTGGAGACTGTTGGTCATAACTTGGAGGATATGGACGCTATATTTGCCGACAAAAACCCGGTCAAAGCAAGTTTGAAGCCCAAACATGCACCTGAGACAGAAGTAAAGGAAGTTTAGAGCTTCTTTTATTCTTTGCGTAGGCTAGATAGGTTATATATATGTTCAAATAAGAAACGTAGCCTAAGCTACCAAATATAAATTTGCTTTTGAAGTTTGATGATAACTAGGCTGAGTTTGTTTAGGAATTCTAGTATTTTAATAGCGAAAAAAAAAAGACAGCTCCCAGAGAATGTAATATCAGATCATTTATGCAATTTTATAGAAATTAACTTTTTCGTCCTAAGCTTTTAAAGTAGACGAAGCTCCGGAGTGGGTCAAGTAAAGTGAGCTTTAAGTTCATCGAAAATCGGGAGAGTGCGGTGGAGAACCGCAGGCTTGGTTATAACTAGTCTCCGAAATACAAACTATTTCCCTAGAAGAATATCTTGACAACCCTAATTTTCAGATTCCATATTGGGACTTTACCATCAAGCTAGTTAGTCCGAGCTACATGGATCCGGAGTACTCGCTGCTCCCCAGAGCAGGTAATCACGGGCCAGTGACCATCCAGATTCTAATATATCTAAGTATAATACAGAAAAATAATTTTCTACTCAAATTACTCATATGACGAAGATTTAGAAATCAGACAGGGCTAATTGTTCAGCTATGGCGGATAGAGTGCTATGATTGGGAGCTAACACCTCCTAGGAAACGACATGATTGCCAAGACCGTAATTTCTGTCAAAGAGGAAAGATTTGCCAAAAACCGACTAATCAATCGGTATGAAAGAATGGAGCGGCTGGCCGAGGATTTTGTCGAAGTTAAAGAAGTGACGGAACTATCCGCTATGGAGCACCGACACGAAAGAAGGAGTGCAATTATTAAAGCGGAGAAAACAATTGCACAACGACTTCAAAAAAAATATAAAAACGTTCTAAATTACCGTAAAATTTTCTAATCTGTTTATCAGATTATAAATTTTTTTTTCTTGGAGAGGAGTCAGGCATTTTGCTTGGTTTTGTTCGGCGTTTGGTGTGTTCCGGTCAATCGGATCGTTCCGAGCATCTCTCTCGCATTATATATAAGACTCGCAGATCAACAACAGCATCCTATACTATTGCAAGAGCTTTAACTATGCTAGAAAAACAAAATCAAGACCATGATAAAAGAAAGAATGTCAATGGCTTCGGTACTGAAGCTAAGAAGTACATTTGGTTGCCAAATATGAGGTTTGATCCGGGATCGGGAGAGTCCGTGGCTACCACAGATGGTGACCCTAGATCAACCTTAGATCAAGCTCTGATTGATAAGCCCAAATTCTTTGGAAAAGGGATGATGCAGCTGTACCTACTATGTTTACCTGTATATCTATGTGCTTCTATGAATGGCTATGACGGCAACTTGATGAGCAGTCTCTACACAATGCCCGAATTCATTGAAAGGTATGGTATTAATACTAGCAATACTGGCTTAACTTTTAGTATGTATAGCCTTGGATTCACTCTAGGTGGATTTTTTTTATGGACTTGTGACGTTTTTGGACGAAAGGTTACAATCCAAATCGGCTGTTTAGGCATTATTGTGGGTACTGCAGTTATAGCCACTGCCAAAAACCTGTCAGTAATTATAGGTGGTAGATTTCTATTAGCTTTCTTTGTGGTTTTCGCTAATACTGGAGCTGGAATTTATTTGCTCGAAATATCTCCGCCTCATCTACGAGGAAGAGTAGCTGCTGCTTTCAACTCGGTATGGAGTGTTGGAGCAATATTAGCTGCATTCACAGCTTATGGATGTACTATTCATCATACTGGTACGGCGTTGACTTACAGACTACCGCTATGGTTCCAGATGCTGTTGCCAGGTATTGTACTTATTTGTACGATATTTCATCCTGAAAGTCCGCGATACAATGTTGCAAGAGGACGCATCGATGAAGCGAAGAAATTCATAGTTAAATACCACGCGAACGGAGATGTAAACCATCCTTTGGTAGATTATGAGCTATCAGAGATGGTTGCTGCTAGTGAGAGCATTAATCTCACTAACTGGAAAGACAGTATAGATATTCGCCCTCTTTTCAAGACCAGGAGTGATATTCATAGAACGTTTATTATTATGGCTTTTTCTTGGATTTGTCAGTTTTCGGGCAACAATGTCTTTAGTTATTATCTGCCGACTATGCTACAGACGGTGGGAATAACAACTATAAAAAACAAGATTCTTCTCAATGCCATCTACAGCATCGTCAATATGGTATCTTCTCTTGTCGGAGCGTATATTCATGATTATGTCGGCAGAAGAAAGATGTTCATGGGTGCTCTCTTCGGTTTGAGTATTTGCATGGCAGTGGTTGCCGGAACTACAGCATCTTATGAAAAGCACGGCAATCGAGCTTCTTCAACGGCAAGTATTGTATTCATCTACCTGTTCGGAGTTATTTACAATCTAGGATTTATTGTGTTGCTGCTTTACACTGGAGAAATCTCCCCGACTAGAATGAGAGCGAAAGCATATTTTGTTTCCCAGATAGTGACCGGAATAGCTAGTTTCGTCAACCAATATGCTGCACCATCCGCTATGGAACATATCAGGTACTGGTTTTATGTTTTTTATGTTTTCTGGAATTTGATAGAGGCTGCAGTCGTTTACTTCACGTTTGTGGAGACGGTAGGTCATAATTTGGAGGATATGGAAGCTATATTTGCGGCCAAAAACCCGGTGAAAGCTAGCTTGCGGTGAATTATTCTATTGTAGAGATACAGTAAAAGCTGAATAACTTGTTGGCAGGAGAATTATTTGTCTGAAAAATTGGAGTAATTTATACCTTTCTTAAGTAGGATGTCGTTCCGTGGTTATAGTGTAGCAGTCGATGGTCAGTGCCGGCCAATGCAAGTTCAAAGATGTCATCGACAAGAAAAAAAATTCTGCCTCATGCATCTATAATTCCTATAAAAATAAGATCAATATTGAAGCCAAATATCCTGAGTATTCTAGACCAAAAAAATTATTAGACATCGAGGTCTAAATGTTTTAGAACTCCGATACGGGGAATCGAACCCCGATCTGGACGGTGAGAGCGTCCTGTGCTAGCCATTACACCATATCGGATAATTTCTTGAGAAAAATGATCTCTGAGCCGTATATATAGACCAATTTTTGGAAGGTCAAAAATCAAAAAAAGCAAAGAAAGATGAATTTTGCCCAATCATATTCCAATGAATTGAATTGAATATTCCATCGGCAAGACCATGACTTTACATCTACAGGAAACCCCGACTACTGATATAGCTGTATATGTACAAGTGGATAAATATATACGCTCGTTTGGTCGAGATATTCGTTCGTTTGTTCGATAGGAATCATTGTGTTTAACAAGTAATGTGCAACCTAAATACTGCGTGTATCTTCCATTACTCCCCAAGATCGTCACGGCGAACATTTGTGCTAAATTAATTGAGAATTATTATAATTAAAAGCAAAAATCCTCGATAACCGGGCAATACAATCTAGACTAAAGCGTGATAGTAAATTTTTATAGAGCACGATCCAACTTCTAAAATTATGTCTTTGACGAAAATCTATTTCTCGTTCAGCTCTCGGAGGTAGTTGTCATAACGCAACACACCACCAACAAGTACTTGAACACCGTCTGCCATCTGGGCTGCAGTAGAAAATTCGGCAGGGTTGTGTGAAATACCTCCCTTGCATGGAATAAAAAGCATTGCGGTAGGACATCGCTCTTGAGTATGACAGGAGTCATGACCAGCACCAGATTGCATGCCCAAATGCGAAAGACCTTGCTGTTCAGCTGCTTCTCGAAGATAGCCTACACAAATCTTATCGAAATTCACCACGGGACATCCCCAGAGTTCCTTGTACGAAAAGGTACATTTTCGTTTTTCTGCAATAGCCTGTAGTTTGTCGAACAGGGCGATCTTGTACTCATCTAAAAGAGCCTCTTTGGAGTGACGAATATCGATAGAAAAGTTAATTTCGCCAGGAATAGTGTTCATACTCTGGGGAAGGCTGTTGATAATTCCGACACTACCTAAACCCTTGAATTCATTGGCTGTTTCCTCAATGCATTGTATCATAATACTAGTGCAAACCAGAGCATCGGCTCTTCTATCCATCGGGGTAGTACCAGTGTGCTGTTCTCGACCACGAACTTCGGCCTCGAACCACCTCATTCCTTGGACACCCTCAACAATTCCAACTCTAATTCCATCCTCCTCCAGAATAGGCCCCTGTTCGATATGTAATTCGAAATGTGCAGACAATGGGATGTCTTCATGAGAAGCTCGAACCTCTCCTTTATAACCGATTCTTTCAAGTTCGCTCAGAAATGTTACTCCGGGATGATTCACATCTTCAAGGGCGTAGCAGTCTTGCTCAGAAATAGCACCGGACCACACACCACTAGCAAGCATTGCGGTAGGGAAGCGCGCACCTTCTTCATTGGTCCACACAATAGTGGCAATGGGGGCGTAAGTAGTATATCCATTGTCATGCAGAGTTCTCATGATCTCAAGTCCTGCTTGGACACCTAAGATACCGTCATAACGACCGCCAGTTGGCTGAGTATCAAGGTGAGAACCAATGCCAATAGGAGGAATATCATTATTAAGACCAGGTCTGACCATGAAAATATTTCCCACAGAGTCAATGATAATCTTGCATCCTAGCTTTTTGGCCTCGGCTACAATCCAGTCCCGCACTTTCTTGTCGTCGTCGTTGAGAGCCAGCCGATTCATTCCACCATCATCAGTAGCTCCCCACTGACAGGATTCATGCAGCGTAGCAGATAATCTGTCACCATTGGTGGTAAGTGTGTTCACGAGGGTTGTAGTTGACATTGAATTGGGTGATCTTAGAATATGATGGCAAGCCAGTTTTATTGGTTTGAATTACAATTATGTAAAAAAGAGATTTAGCCGCCGAATAGAAGGCTTTCAATTTTTTTCATGTTCTTATCGGTCGACTGAAATGACTCCGTAGCCGGGTGCGGCCCGCACCCTGCGGAGTATGACTTTCCTAAACGGGACAATCTTCTTATCAGTTCAGCGGCTAGAGATGCCGATGGGAATCAATACCCGCTGGCTAGAAGCAAAGCAATGAAGTAATACTAGGGTCTGAAATACCCGAAAAGGTTAGATCATATTAAGCGCGATGGAACATAACTAGCAATAGATACGAATGAGAGGTGAAATGCACACGTGCAGTTAATGTTTTAGCATATTCGCTACATTTCAAGAATATTTCTATCTATGTCATCTTTCGCTATCTCTTAGTTACTTTTCCAATCACAAGAACTCTCCCATGCGAAAGCTGCAGTGTAGATTGTTGACTCATCAAAGTGTTTGCCAATTAATTGGACAGCAGCAGGCAACTTAAGACTTGGGTTATCGAGAGCCGGCAGCCAACCAATTGGTAAACTCATTGCGGGATGGCCAGTGGCATTGAATGGACAAGTGTTAGTATTGAGGCCAAAGCTGCTCTTAACTCTGTCAATCGGAGAGCCCGATCGTGGTCCATGAGGACGAGCAGGGAAGGGGACTGTGGGAGCAATGAGAAGATCTACTTCGTCCAATGCCCGATCATAAGCGTCGGAAAGCTTCCTAACCAGGTTCGTAGCTTTGAAGTATAACATGGGGAAGTTTTCACTGAGATACAGAGCATTGATAATACTGTTTTTCACATTAGGTGGAGCCCTGTCGAAAAAGTACTGATCAAGTTTGGCATTAGCATAGTACTCTTTCATCATGTAGACCCTTCGTCCGCCTGCTTTGCCCAACCTTCCTTCTAGCCCAGAAAATCTCTCAATAATTGACCAAATCTCAGGACCTTTCCTGTGCAATGGAACTGAAACGTGCACAATTTCGTAATCCAAATTTTCCCAGATTTTCAGTGCATCCATGATCTTCTGTTTCATGGCAACGGCCAAGGTCGGCGCTTCAAAAGCTTCTTTCAGCACGCCAAGTTTGAGCTTCCGTGGTTCCTTGTAACGTATTTCAAGTTTCTTTGGAGCTCCTAACTGTCTATCGTCGATTCCATCAATACCGGCGATTGATTTCAGAAGAAGAATACTATCCTCTACGGTTCGAGTCATTGGACCAACATGATCAAAAGTATACTCATGGCTAGTGATCCCAGTATAAGGAACCAATCCAAACGTCGGTTTTAAACCCACCAGACCACATAGAGCCGAAGGGATTCTAATACTGCCACCCTGATCACATCCAATCGAGAGATCCACTTCTCCTGAAGCTACAAGGGCAGCAGATCCTGAACTGCTTCCACCAGTAGAATAGCCTTTAGCATAAGGATTATGAACATTTCCAAGACAAGAAGTATGGCTTCCCGTAAATAGGCATAGTTGTTCGCAATTGGCTGTTCCTACAATGTGTGCACCCTGTTCCAAGGCTCTTGTAACCACTGTTGCATCTGCCACAGGAGTCCAAGGTTCCCAAGTGTCAGTGCCGAGTACTTGAGGAATTCCAGCGATACCAATATTATCTTTAATAGCAATAGTTTTGCCTTTCAACAGACCGTGCGGATTCTCATCCTCAATGTCAAATTGGTAGACCCAGGCGCCCAGAGGATCTGAGCCTAGAATCTTTTGTAAGTTCCGTCGCGGAAAACGCCTCAAATCAGTTGGCGGAGTATAGTCTTCCAGAGTATCCAGCTCGACTGCACTTTCATGTAAAGCACCCAATATTTTTGTAAAGTCTTCAAGTTCATCTTCCGGTAGCGACAAACCAAGTTTGTTTAGCTGAGAAGTAACAGTCTCTCCTGTTACGGGGTTGTTCTCGCTTATTTCCAGAGATACGACGGACATAATCAATAAGGATAACTTAATCTGGAGAATAAAGTCGGAGGTGACCTACTAAAAACAATCTTATCAACTTCCCAAGATATCCGGATAGATATCCGGATAACAGCCAGTCCAGTTTAGCCGCGCGCGTAGGACCTCCCGGCGACAGCACCCATGCTGTCAGAAGGTTACAAAAATATCGCTATCAGGGAAAGAAGCAAAAGCAAATATACTTTCGGGCTAACACAGATAACAACCTAGAGCCGAGACTTACGGCACAGCACGTCAGAGATGATCGGTAGATGTTTATTTAAATTATTACAATCTGCTCATTCATCATCTTCTTTCATTCTCTAACGTCCAAAACATAATGCCAGAAGTTCTCAGCGCTGGATATGGCTACGGCTTTGTAGTTGGCCTTGGAGCCGCATTCGCCTTGGTGATGGTTTTGGTAACAAGGGTCCTGACTAAATACATGGGAGAAGTTCAAGATTCCGAACATTTTTCTACTGCTTCGCGATCAATCAAATCTGGTTTAATCTCTTCTGCTGTAGTATCATCTTGGTGCTGGCCTGGCACTTTACTTTCTTCCTCGGTCTATGCCTACCGATATGGTGCCTGTGGTGGGTATTGGTATGGCATATGCGGCATCTCTCACTCAATGCTGTTCACGATGGTTGCTTTGCAAATTAAGAGAAAGGCAACTGGTGCTCATACAATTGTTGAAGTTGTTAGAGCCCGTTTTGGTAAACCTGCACATTGTGTTTATATCTTCTACTCTTGCGGGGTAAGTATTACACGGAATTTTGTTTTGGACCGTACTGACGAACTAACTTGGCAGACAAATATCATTATTGCCAGTATGTTGTTGCTTGGAGCATCCCAAGCATTTGCACACATTTCTAATGTAAGTAAACTGTGATGATTCTTTTAGGAAAAATATTTCCAAAATTTGCTAACCTAGCTAGATCCATATTGTTGCTGCCGCAATGCTGTTTCCTGTCAGTGTGGCTATTTACACCACTCTTGGAGGTTTGAAGAGTACTTTCCTTAGTGACTGGGTACATACTGTGATTATCTACGTCGTCATAATTGTTGCTATGTTTGTTGCCTATGCTAGCTCAGAACATATAGGCTCTCCTGATAAGATGTGGGATTTGCTGACTGAAGTCTCCAAAGCTCATCCCTCGGCTGGCCATGAGGGTAGTTACCTGACTTTCACCAACAAAGCCGCAGTCATGAGCGCATGGAGTCAGATTATGAGTGGATTTGCTTCGGTATTTGCTGATCCTTCTTATGGACAAAAGGCCATTGCCGCACGGCCCTTGTCTACAGTCTCCGGATATGTCATTGGCTCCCTATGCTGGTTCATTATCCCTTGGGCTCTTGGTACAGCTGCAGCCCTCTCAGCATTGGCCCTCACTAATAACCCTGTGTCTTGGACCTATCCCAATAAGATTGGTACTGAAGAGGTTAATATGGGGATGCCAATGTTGTATGGTCTGTATGCGTTGATGGGTAAGAGTGGAGCAGCAGCGGGGCTGCTCATATTGTTCATGTCTTGCACGTCTGCTTTATCTGCCGAGCTTGTTTCTTTCTCTTCAGTTGTGACATATGATATTTTCAGAACGTATATAAAGCCCAATGCGACAGGCAAAGAGTTGGTCACTGTCTCTCATGTTGTCGTGGTAGCTTTCGCTCTATTTACTGGTGGCTTTACCATTATGTTCAACTATATTGGTATCACCATATCGTGGATTCTGACATTTATTGGTATTATTCTTGGTTCTGCGCCAGTGGGAATTATTCTTACTCTGTTCTGGAAGAAGATGAGCAAATGGTGCTTCTATGTTGGTATGCCCTTGGGCTCTCTCACTGGTCTGGGATGCTGGATTGGAGCATGTTATCATTATTACGGCACGATAAACAAAGACAACCTTGGTCTTGTCAATTCTACAATTATTGCTAATTTTGTGACATTTTTTTCAACGTTGATTTACTGTGTTATAATCACTCTTACTTTCCCTGGCGAAAACACATTGGATGACTTGCAATCAAAGTTTGTGATTGGTGACGACGCTACAGTAACAGAGCAAAAGAATACTCAACTTGATGCCGAGACTGAAAGACAGCTGCACACTGCTTTGAAATGGGCTACCTTCCTTGTACCATTTATCTTTATTTCCCTGACTTTCATTTTGCCATTCCCGATGTATGGCCAACGGTATATCATGTCAAAGCCATTTTTCCGAGGATGGATTGTTGTGATATTCATTTGGATATTCATTGCTTTCTTCTATATAACTTTCTACCCTCTGTGGGAAAGTCGTGGCCCAATTTTACACTTATTCAGGAAGATGGCAGGAAAGGAAATCCCGACTGATGTGGTTTTCATTGACGGACATCACAGCCAGCCGGTGACGGAGAAAGAGGTTCATCTAGATAAGAACAACAGTGAATCTAGCGTAGTATCAGATGCGTGATTTTTAGATTATAAGTAGATAATGTGCTTTGTTAGAAATTTCAGAAGGTATATCATGTGAAGATGCAATTACTTGCCCGCATCTGGCTTCTAATAGAAGAGTTATATTAAGTGTTATTGAAAATTATACGTTTCACTCAAAATTCAAAATGAGACGAAGTACATGTGTGGAGAAGCCTCGGTGCATTGTCTATGGAGTGATTGCTGCTGATAGTCAAACGCCAGAACTAAGCGCCAGAACGAAGCACCGCCAGAATTAGACGCTCGGAATGAGCTCTCTAGCATAAACGGTCCACCGAAATGATTATTAGGCGCCGAAGTCATCTTATGCTCGTGTCAGTCATTAATAGCCACCGGGAATCAGATTTGGAAGCTGGAATCAAACGGGCTTAATTAAACGTGGTAGTACTAATTAATGCTTTCGTCTAAACTCTGAGAGGCCTGCTACTAAGATCTTCCGCAACAATAGATTGAGACAAGTTGACAAAACCATCACGTGATTAAATACCCAAAACAAGAAAAAAATGAAACTTGTTAAAAAAAACGGCATTATCTAGCAAAATAGTTCTAGAAATCGGCATTATTTCAACTTTTCTTAAACAAATCTGCCATATCCAAACTTTATCTAAAACAAAACAGCGTTGTTAAGATTTTGTATTAATAAAATATGCATTATAAAATGTTCTAATAGGAAATTACGCACTATTCAAAACAACAATATCAAATAACAACATATTATAAAAACGTTCATATTATACAAAAACATATTAGTTTTTACTTTGTTCTAGTCAAAAAAACTTTATATATTGACAAATTTGAAAATAACATCAAAATGTTACTAAAAATAGCATTTATTTTTTGATGTTAAAGTATAGATTTAGTAACAAAATAAACAACACTATTATTGATTGGGACTAAAAAAATTGTAACTATTTTATGAACGTATTTTGAATTAGTGCATAATTAAAAAGTTGAGTAATATTATATGATAATATTACAAAATGGAGTAAACAAATATAGCCATATTTTATAATTGATTAAAAAAAAACCGTACTATTGCAAAAGATGTTAGCAAAAAACGCAACTATTTTGTAAAAACTGACATTACCTTTTTGCTTATATGTACTTTTGCTTATTTTTTTTATACCAGATAAACTAACATTTATTCAACTCCAGGTAGAAAGAGTGCGATTTGTCTTGTCATCGTTTTTTTTCGTCAGAACTGTAATCAAGAATTGTATGGATGCTCGAACGAACGTTCTCATAAAAGCAGATTTGGGTTGGGGTAAGCTTTGGGGTTAATGACAGGATAGCCAGCCTACATTAGACGCCAGGATCAGATGGTGGACGAATTGCTGAAGTTAGACGTTGATATGGTATGGGGCGGGTCTTCGATTCTGAAACTTGAGAGCGGGAACTTATTAGACGCTTAGAATAGACGCCGGGAATTGATGCTAGTAATAGCTACTGGTAATACACTGAATTAGGCTTACTTGCCGTTTGGTCTATGGTTGGAGTTTATTATGACTAAGAGGTGATTTGACCGAGTCACTGGACCCCGTCAGAATATGGCTTTGGATAACGACGAGAAATATCAGCAATATTAAGAGTACCAAAATCTATAAAAATTAAATAAGTATGATATTGAAGATCCTTCAAGTTTGGACACCTCTCAACTGCCTTTGCTATTATTTGTGGAACTATTCTAGGACCATAGCTAATTGGCATCTTAGTGTCGAGGTAATGTCAACCTGTTCAGGATTGCAACAGCCGTGTGAACTTGTGCGAGACTTTATGTTCGCTTTGGCTGGTTGTGACCAGTCTTAGTTGATGTCTACACTGGGAGATATCGAGTTGAGGGTAACTTGGTTTTGGACA